>CM025792.1:85965448-85989439 GCA_014635995.1 Sarcophaga peregrina | reverse complement strand
TTTACAAGATGAACAATTAAAATAAAAAAATCTGTTGTTTTCTATAAAAAAAAATTATTTTTTTCTGTTGCACGCGGTTTTATTGTTATGCTTCTGCCCGAAGTGTGGTTATTAATTATTTTGTATTTAAATTAATAAAAAATGAAGTTCAAATCTATTAAATAAAAGCGATACACACGTCAACGAGGTTATTAATATTTTGCGACAATTTTAAAACTACTACGACGTGAACTCAAATATTTTATGGAAATTGAATTCATTTAAAAATTTTTATTTTTGTATTTTAACCTGAAACTTTGATAATTTATCTCCGAAATCCATATATTAAGACAACGTTTTTATGCTTGTGGCCTTTATGATTATTAATAAACTTTTTTTTTTATCAAATCTTAAAAAAACTAAAAAAAAAATTTTAGTTCCTGTCCTAAAGGGTGATTTTTTTAGGTATTATCTTTTTGATAACACTGGTTTAAACAGTTCCCGCACGTTTCGTATTTTGATTCACTATCAAACATCTTAAGTTTTTTTTTTTTATAAAATCAGCACTCAGGGGATGCCCCCTGTGCATGCAGTGCCTTGTGCAGGTTTTCGGAAAGGTAAAAAGAGGGAAGATGCAAACCGTAAGGAAACGAGTTGCTGCTGGTGACTATATATTGGCCAGTGCTATACCTTCACCATTAGACAGTCTATACAGCAATCGTCCCCAAGAAGCCCACAGTTTCTCACACCACTTATGTTGTGTGTGTTAATTTTATACCGAAGTGGCGGGACCTACAGTTTAAATTCGACTCCGAACGACTGATTTTTTTTGAGAACCTTTTCAAGAAGAGAAAGAGAAGAAATCGCCGAAAAAATGCTTTTTGATTTTGATGTCTGGCCTGGGACTCGAACCCTGGCTTTACGTCTAATTAGCCAGCACACTACCTAATAGACCACGTCGATTTTGAGTTAGAATTTTGATCTGCGATCCGTTATGCCTTTATCAAAAAATTTTATCACGTCTAACAACCTTCATTGTTACGTCCCTCATGGAACGACTTCTTTTTCCATGCAAATTTTAGTCGAGCGCCATTTTTGCGAGATTGTTTCTCAGCTTCCGCAATTAATACTTAATTCAGCACTATTTCCGCGATCTCAACTCTAGGCCAATGTGTTTTGCATCTTCTATAAAGCTATGAGTTGGAAATTTAGTTGTGAGGCCACTTTGACAACTAATATCGTGTAAATTCGAGAAACTATTCAAGAATAGAAGTTAACTTGAGGCATTTTTTCATTGCGGAGTGACGTGGGTTTGTAATATAGTCCAACATGTGTATGTGAAGATAAATTCGAATTTGAAAACCCAAGACGCAATCCATACATTTTAGCAGCGCCACATTTTAACGTTAACAGTGCGCAATTTGTTCTTAACAGAGTAAAATTTGCACTTAACAGAGCACTGTTAACTGTTTAACAGTATCCATCTGAACAAGGTCACTTGTTTAGGAGGTAATTTGTTTTTTATTCTGATGTCTGGCCTGGGACTTGAATCCTGGCTTTACGTCTAATAAGCCAGCACACTACCTACTAGACCACGGCGACCCCAAAACCATGAACCAACGCTTGCAAATCATTGAAAGCTCATCGCGCGCTTTCATTTCCATTTTATGGTCAGTTTAATCGAACCACTAAAGGGGCTATTTGGGCTATTTTGACTAAATTTCGCATTAAATTTACATTGTTGAACATTAAGCTACCAATGCATCCAGAAAAAGTTACAGTTTGGTGCGGTTTATGGGCTGGTGGCATCATTGGACTGTACTTCTTCAAAGATGCTACGAATCGTAACGTAACGTGTGAATGGTGAGCTCTACCGTGTTATGATATCCAACTTTTTTTGCCCAAAATGCAAGAGCTTGACTCGCATGAAATGTGGTTTTAACAAGACGATGCCACATGCCACACATCACGTGTAACAATGGACTTATTGAGAGGCGAGTTCAGTGAACATTTTATTTCACGTTCGGGACCGTTCAATTGGCCGCCTAGCTACCAATGCATCCAGAAAAAGCCACAGTTTGGTACGGTTTAAGGGCTGGTGGCATCATTAGACCTTACATCTTGAAAAATGCTCCGAATCGTAACGTAACTGTGAATAGTGAGCTCTACCGTGATATGATATCCAACCTTTTTTTGGCCAAAATGCAAGATCTTGATTTGCATCACATGTGGTTTCAGCAAGACGATACCACATGCCACACATTACGTGTAACAATGGACTTATTGAGAGGCGAATTCAGTGAACATTTTATTTCACATTCGGGACCGGTCATTTGGCCGCTAAGATCGTGCGATTTAAAGCCTTTAGACTATTTTTTTGTGGGGCTATGTTAAAGCTCAGGCCTATAAAGAAAAGCCCGCTTCAATTGACATATTGGAAGACAACATTGAAGCATTTATTCGTGAGATACCGGCCGAAATGTTGAAAAGAGTATGCCAAAATTGGACTAACCGGATGGACGATATGAGGCGCAATCGCGGTAAAGATTTGCATGAAATAAAGCCAGGGTTCGAGTCCCAGGCCACAGATCAAAATAAAATACAAAAAGTATTTCCTCTCAGGAGATTTCTTCTCAGCAGATTTCTGGCAAAAACTCTGAGAGTAAAATTGCCATGAAAAGTTTCTCAAAAATCTGTCGTACGGAGTCGACTTTAAACTGTAGGTCCTTCGTCACTTATGCATAAAATTAACACACACAACATAAGTACTAGGAGAAACTAGGTCAATAATTCTGTCTGAAAGGTTGTAATGACCAATTATGTTATGTATGTGATTCTTAAAAGGATTACCAACGTCGAGAATTTATTGGAGAGTTCGTTGGTTGTGCCACGCCTACCTAACCTAACATATGCCATGAAAAAAAGTTACACAAAACTGTCGTTCAGAATGAACGTTAACATTTTAGATTCTGCTTCTTTGTACAGGTTTTACGAATCGTTTTTATTACTAAAAATCTAATTATTTTTTGCAATTCGCATATCTGCCTTATAAGTTGTATATACAAACGGAAAAATTCGATTTTAACTGAATGAAAATCAATTTTTGTTTTTAAAATTCTATCGAACTCTAGTGTTCTGCGCCTGTTAACATTTTTCGATGTAATATTTACGCCGTGGTCTAGTGGGTAGTGTGTTGGCTTATTAGACAAAAGGCCCGGGTTCGAATCCCAGGTCAGACATCAAAACGAAAAAATATTTCTTCGGCGACTTCCTCTCAGCAGATTTCTGGCAAAGACTCTGAGAGTAAAAATTGCCATGAAAAGCTTCTCAAAAATCTGTCGTTCGGAGTCGACTTTAAACTGTAGGTCCCGCCACTCATGTATAAAATTAACGCACACAGCATAAGTGGTGTGAGAAGCTAGGTCGTAATCCTGACTGAAGGGTTGTAATGGCCAATTATGTATGTATATGTATGTATGGAACCAACAAAAAAATTTTTTAAAATGCTTCGTAAGCATTAAGCAATTGAAACCGTTTGTATATCGAAAAGTATCGATTTACAATTGAAAAAATTTTTAAATAAATATTCGTTTTGTAAAACGAAACGAAATTGATCATTTTTGTTGTTGTATTATTGGATGACTGACCGTCTGTTTATGTCTGGCTATAGTTTTGTAAATGCATTTGTGGCATAATTTCCATTTGCCCCAGAAAAAAACTAAAAATTAAAGAAAAAACCAATAATGTTGAGTATAAATAGCAATTTATTGGATTGATTTAAAACCAGTAATTAAATAATAACCTATGTAATGAGAGGAAATAGACTAAGTAATAAATTGTAAGACAAAAAAACACAAAACTACATAGTACGTCTACAATTATGAATTTCATACAAAATTAAGCAAAATTAAGGTTCAAAAAATTTCAAAATTTTGAAATCGATTTTTTATTATTGTTGTTGTTTATTGTGATTATTTTACGCATCATTGTTAGATTTATTGCATAAATTTGTTTTGAGGTTTTTTTTTTGTTTATTAGCATTTATATTAATTTATTAGTTTGACAACAACAACAACAATATGTCAATCAAATGTCAAAACAGTTTATTAAAGTTATTGCAAAAAGCAACTGGAAAAATGTCTCATGATCATATTAGCAAAACAGCAGTAGTTTTGAATAAAAAAAAACGTATTTATTTAAACAAGCAAACAAACAAACAATTCATAAACAAACAACAACAATAAGAAAAAGAAAAACAAAAAAATAAATTCTCAATTTATTTGTTAATTGAATAATTTAAATTGTTCACATGCCCCCCAACCAGCCGTTTTTAGATGGCGAATAATAATTACATACTCATTAAGGGTATTCACGAAAAGAATTAAACAATTAAAACACAATATACCCGATTAACCTAATGTAGTTATACGATTTTCGCCGTAGTCTAGTAGGTAGTGTGCTGGCTTATTAAACTTAAAGCCTGGGTTCGAGTCCCAGGCCAGACATGAAAATAATATACGAAAAGTATTACTTCGGCGATTTCTTCTCAGCAGATTTCTGGCAAACACTCTGAGAGAGTAAATAAAATTGCCATGAAAAGTTTCTCAAAAATCTGTCGTTCGGAGTCGACTTTAAACTGTAGGTCCAACACACACAACATAAGTAGTGTGAGTGACTAGGTCAATAATCCTGACTGAAGGGTTGTAATGACCAATTATGTATGTGTAGTTACACGATTAGGTTAAAATATTTATGTTTAAGCTTCAGACCAATTTAAATGTAATCGTAACAAATTCGTACACACCATTCCATAGCAGTCTATTGAATCGGGATTCCGATATTGCACGAGATTCTATGCTGAATACATGATCGACCAGCGTTCATGATAATGAAGTTACTTGGGTTCCAAAATGGAATATATAGAGCTTCACGAGTGTGTTCCACTCAGAGTTAACAGTCTCTTCAGTTTGGTGAACGATTTACCTTCCTTAGCAGTAAGACTGGCATATCTAAAGGATCCCCCAAATAACTTTTTTTTTTTTGAAAAATGCTTTAAAAAAAACTCTAAATATTTTCTCAAATTCCTTTTTTTGTATTTGAAAGCAAAATTCTTCCGGTTAATAATGGAAAATAGTTTCATTCAATTGGCTGCCTCGGCTGGCCATGCACTAGCCTACACGATCGGTTCAATTTTTAAGCACATTATCGATTGTGTGCAGCTGTATTTTACAAATGGCTTTACGAATATTGTCCTTTAATGCGTCAATTGTCTTTGGCTTGTAGGCGTAACACTTATCTTTGACGGCACTCCACAAATAATAGTCTAACGGTGTCAAATCGCAGCTCCGAGGTGGCCAAACGGCATCAACTCTGCGGCTGATAATGCGATCTTCAAAAACAGGGCGCAAAACAACGAGTGTAGCTTCGGCTGTGTGGTAAGTAGCGCCATTCTGTTGAAACCAAATGTTGTCAATATTCTCCTCTTGAATTTTTGTTCACAAAGCCAGATACAATTAAAGCTTTAAAGAACAATATTTGTGAAGTCATTGGTGAAATACAGCTGCACACAATCGATAATGTGCTTAAAAATTGGACCGATCGTGTAGACTACTGCACGATCAGCCATTTGAATAAAATTGTTTTCTATTATTAACCGGAAGGACTGTACTTTCAAATAAAAAAAAGAAATTTTAGAAAATATTTAGTAGTTTTTTTATGGCATTTTCAAAAAAAATAATTTGGCGGACCCTTTAACTTACTGATGAACTGGTTATGATCTGATTATTTATTGTATGATGAATCACTACATCAAATGAATACCCCTAATAAAATTCCCTTTATCAGAGTATGTCTATGTCAATGCAATGTTATTTGTTATTGCAATTGTTATTGTAATGTGCTGTAATAATTAAAACATTTTAATTGAGGCTAAATAAAATGGACTTGGTTGACTGACTGACTGTGTCTATCTATAACTATTTATAAAACAAATTTTTCTTTTTTTACCATTGAAAACAATAAATTAATTGATGTTTTGAAAAATGCTTGAATGACAAACGGGTGGGTAATAAATAAAATACAATTAATTTACATTTCCACAAGACGATCCCCCTTTCTGTAAGGAAAAAGTACTTTTTTAAACAAACAATTAAAGAATAGCATGCCAGAGACAATAATTAATTTTAAAATATTTTCCAAGTTTTTTCTTTAAAAGCAAATGAAGATTAATGGGAGAACAGTAAAGCAAAACTCGATCCATTATTTCCAGCGTTATATTAAATGAAATTTATTCAACTTAGAAGAACGTAAGAAAAAAGTACCAAAAGTACTAAAAATTTATGGAAATGGTGCTTATAAGAAACTATTTCTAGAAATACTAACCTGTTGATTTGATTCATCGTCCGAGGCTGTTAACAATTTCACTGTACTACCATTGGCCAAATTAAAACTGCCATTTGCGGAGAGATTTTGTTTTATTGGTGATACGCCACCAATTCTAGAGAAATTATGAAAATCACTGCCGGCACCAACGTCTTGACTATGATAATCCGAATGAATATCGTTAAGGGTATTATTGCTACCGCTAATGGTTGTAACACCACTGGAACTTATGCGTCCCGAAGTGGCTGTTGTCCGGCCACTTATGGTACCACCAATACCGCCGTGGCCGCCATTACTACTGCCTCCCATGCCCCTTACACCACCAGCAGTACTGATTATTTCTGTTGTGGTAATATTCGATAAATAACTGCGTGTAGTTTGTGGAGAAGGTGTTATTGGTGGCGGCACCATAAGCCACTTCTACTGCCACCACTAATACTACCGCTTCCGCCTCCACCACCATCAGCTCTTCTACGCATATTGGTCCATGACAAACGCTGTTCTTGTTTACGATCCAATGTTGTGGTTTGACTGGAATATGGATCCTTATGTGTTGAACTATTGCCTACAACGTAATACTTGTGGCCGTGGAATCACTGCGCATGCGCATGGGTTCATGTGTTGTTGGTGGCGGTGGTGTAGGCGGTGTTGTTAAAGCCGTTGACTTGGGTGTGGCATATATTTTTTGTAAATTTTGTTTTCTTTGTGCCGTCATAGCCTTCAACTGTTGCAAATGTTCATCGAGAGCTTCATCACTAGTACGCGTTTTAAATGAGGGATTCATAATATGGCCGTAAACAAACTCTCAAATACTCATAAAATCTTATGATGAAAGTTGTAAAACAAATTTTTACTAGCAAGCCAAATACATAATGGCTTAAGACAATAACCGTTTAAATTAAATCTGAAAAAGAAGACAAGAAAACAAAACAAAAACGGTTAATAAAAAACCCAGTTTGCAAAATAAAATTTAAATTTATTCCGGTAAAAAATTAAAATCCCATCAAAAAATATTTCGTTTGTTTTTTCAAAAACATTCTAAGAAAGATTTCGTTTTTTTTTGTTGTTGTTTTGGGGAATATTTTATAATTCTTTAAAAACAAATTTTTAATGCGAAAAATAAAAATTTAAAAACAATATTATTGGCTTTATTAGTTGGGTTCCATTGAAATTCAAATGAATCATGATCAATGATTAACACCAGACGACTTTGATAAATAGATGGGAATTGTCTCAATGAATACAAATTAATTCCGAAATAGAAAACAGTTTACAACAAAGCTTAGACGACGTTTTGTTTCTTTACATAACAGAGTGAAAGAATTTTTTTTTTCTTCTAAATAATTATCACCAAAGTATACACAAACCATCTGCTGATAACAATCTGATTTCATAGTTTTATTTAAACTTCGCTAGATTGGCAACAACCTATGAATTTTTGCTAATCATTTTCTATATCACCTCAGGAGGGGAGGGGATGAGTCACACTATGACTACAATTATTAAATCGTTTATTATTACAGGCAGCTTATAATTAAAAAGACGAGCAAGTGCCGGGTTAAATTTACCGGCGAAAACCACCATCAGATCTTGATTATTTCTACTAAAGTAAACCGGCGAACAGGCGCAAATAATTTTGTATAAGATAGATTCAGGGGAAACTGTTATAAATGAAACTTCACTGTATTTTTAAATACTTGTGTATACATAAACATAGGATTCGTAAAATTAATTGTCATTTGAATTGTAATGATTTTTATTTAATTCTAAAAATAAACAGTCTATTGAAATATTCGAAACATATCAGAAACCATCAAATTCAAGACCTCATGCCTATCTTTATACACCTAAGCTATGAAAAAGGCTTGTTGTACGCTTACTATTAAAGTATACATAACCACTAGCTTGTACAATTGCAATATTCTTCACTGAGGTTTGTTATCAATTCCAAAATATTGAGATCTTGAGCTTGTAAAGTGTTAAAAAGTGTTGATTATTTCGATGTTTTTACCTCATATGTTTTGCATTCATTATTTTTCAAGGTATGTAGAACTCTTAGGACCACTATTACAACTTGCCGTTAACTAAAGGGAGGATTTCAACAGGCAGATAAATTGTTTTTCATTATTATAACTGGACAATATGGTAAAAGTGAGCGTTAAGCTAAAGGGGAGGATCATCCAAGCGGTAAATTTTAAAGTTAACTTTAAGTTTGAACTCGCCATATAATATGGCAACTTCAAATATAAACAAAATGAGCATATACAACAAAAAAACCAAGCCCGTGGTTGCCACTGCGTTAAAAAAAAAAAACTTTTTTAATTGATCAGTGTTATTGACATTGCTCCAGCACACTAAACAACTTTTCGGTCTTCGGATCTTTACAACTGCGATTTTTAAATCACGACTGTTTTCTTCACACGCAACTTCACACAAGACTGACTGAATTCTTACTACTTGTCGTTTGCTTTATCTTGCTGTTTTAGATGCGCACGAATCAGTCTAACGAATGTTATTGAAGTGGTATCGCGACACATTGCTTGTTGTTTGCTTACTTGTCTATCCCTTTTTGTCTCCTACTTGTTGTTAGTTTACTTGGAACAAGTTCGATGTATTTGCGTGAAGCTTTTGTTTATCGTTAATGTTAAACAATATTAGGTCATTTCCATTTGCGTAACAATATTAATGATCTATCTTTAGCACACTAGCGTACGTGAAATGTGGAACAGTCAAAAAGCGTCGTGAGCGCGTAAGGATAGGAGAGTTTTTGAGTCACTTTCTTCAAGATTTTGAGTAGGCTGAGGGTTTACTTCAATGTTGATAATGTCCTCATCTGTTAGTTCTTTTGAAGGCATGGTGACCGTACAGTTAGAACGAAAATTACTTTTTATAAGCAGTTTCAAGAGTTACGTTTACTGTGATGTGCAAGCACATAAAACAACAACGCACAAAAAAGAGCAAAGACGGTTCGTGATTGATTAACGGAGCTGCATCGAACCTAAATTTATTGTGATAACCGAGACTACCCGGCCACTAATTGTTTCCGGACAATACCGGGCGCTTCCGACTGATCTCGAACTACCTCGGATACTTCCGCATAGCTCTCGAGCGGTTTAATTTGCACACTTTTGGCGAAAACCACAATTTTTACAATTTTCTGGAGCGATGCCGAACTATCGGGTATTCCGGACTGTTGGATGCCAGACTAATGGACTTGTACTGGACATAAAACCACAAACTAGTTGATGCTTGTAATTGATTTCTTAATCGAAAGCGAAATCAAAATTTAATGTCTTAATCCCATAAAATTATTAGAACACCTGAAGTGCTACATTAATACGAGAGAAGGCATTGAAACTAATGCATTTTTTTTATTTCTAAGATAGCCTTCCTTGACTGGCCTTCCTTGACTGTCACTGCACCTTTGCTTAAAAATTTGTTCTTGTTACCCTTTGTAATACAGTTTATAGCACCAACTAAAAGAGTTTGTCCATACCATGTCGGATTGGCAACACTTTTCAGCGGATAATATAGCCAGAATGTTATCAAAAATATGGCTACCAGCACTTAAATAAAGGCTTAAAATGATTCTATGAATCTTCGATCGCAATCATTCTTAATAAAATTGTAACAAAAGCAATAAAGACGTTTTATATAAAGAACGGAAAACAGTTGTTTCAGTTAATGAGTTGTTGTTGTATTTGAACAGTTGGTTTAAACACTAAATAATAAAAAAAAACAGATGTTATTGCCAAATTATGGGGTTTCTTAATTCTTTTTCATTTTATAAGTAAACAAAGTCCCAAAAGAACGAAACATTTGTAAGGCACCGTAGCAGGAAACGTGTAGTATTAATAAAATAATCGAAATAAATTTTAATTTCCGATATAATAACACCATAAAAAAATAAATAAAAAAAAAAAATTTTCAAAAAACTTTCTAAAACCCCTAAAGTTTATGATGAAATTGGATAAAAAAAAGTTTAAAGTTTGCTAATAAATTTTTTCTTCCTTTTGGAATTCCTTCCTTTGGGACCTTTAATGTGCTATCTAGTACCATTTGGCTTGACAGTACTTCATTTCCATTATTTTTCACAATTGGTTGAGATTTTTGTGTCTTCAAAATATTTTTTTTTTATTAATGCCGGGTACCTATGAACTGGATGAACTTTTTTTCAATATGATAGATTGATCCTAAAGGTATATAGAGGGTGATTTTTTAAGAGCTATAGGAAAATTTTTCAAAAAAAAAAAACATAAAATTCAGAAAAATGCTTGAAATTTTTATTTGAATCGATAGTGCGGTCCATATAATTTAATAATTAAAGATTATTCATATAAATGTTGAGCGCAACTGGCCCATCCGCTTTGTCCAATTTTGACATACTCTTTTCAACATTTCGGCATGGTATCTCACGAATCAATGCTTCAATGTTGTCTTCCAATGCGACAATTGAAGCAGGCTTGCTTGTATAGATATGAGCTTTAACATAACCCCACAAAAAATAGTCTAAAGGCGTTTAATCGCACGATATAGGCAGCCATTTGACCGGTCCCTAACGTGTAATTAAATGTTCACCGAACTCGCCTCTCAATAAGTCATGTATTATGTGGCACCGTCTTGTTGAAACTACATGTCATTCAATTCAAGCTTTTGCATTTTGGCCAAAAAAAAGTAGAATATCAATTCATGGTAGCGCTCACCATTCACAGTTGCGTTACGATTCGTAGTATCTTTAAAGAAGTACGGTCCAGTGATGCTACCAGCCCATAAACCGCACCAAAATGTGACTTTTTCTGGATGTAATGGTAGCTTTTGCATTGCTTCTGTCTGATCGTCATTCCAAAATCAACAATTCTGCTTATTTACGTATCCATTGTGCCAAAAATTAGCTTCCATAAAATGGAAGAATCGCGCGATGAACTTTCTTAACAGAGCACGCATTTTGATAATAAAATTCAATGATTTGCAAGCGTTGTTCGTTTGTAGGATGATTCATGGTTAAATTATAAATCAAACTGAAGATGTTTGACAGTGAAACAAAACGCGATACGTGCGTGAGCTATTCAAACCAGTGTTGCCAAAAAGATAATAGCTAAAAAATCACCCGTTACATATACACATACATTCACAATTGCTCATTACAATCCTTCAGTCAGGTCTACGACTTAGCCCCGCACACCACTTATATTGTGTGTAAGTTTTATGTATGACTGGTGGGCTCTGCAGTTTAAAACGACAGATTTTTGAGAAATTTTTTTTTTGCACCAGATCAGAGGCACATTCCGATGAAATATTATTTTATATTTCGTCTGATGTGAGGTTTGAGCAGATCTCAGAGGCACATTCCGATGAAATATTATTTTATATTTCGTCTGATGTGAGGTTTGAGCCGTTGTCTTACGCCTAGTAAGCCTACACGCTATCTACTAGACAACAGCGACTTCTAGTACCAATTACTTTGCTTTTAAGCCATATCGATGATAAAATTTAGTTGTAAACACTGAACAGGTGATTTTGACTGCGAACTCCTTTATTGGCAATTTTATTTATACTATGTTCAGACAGGCAATTTCATTGAGTCAATATTCGTTTTTTTGAATACAATATTCTAAGTGTTCAGACACATAATATATGCAATATTTATTTGACAGTGGTAAACAAAACACCTGGTTGTTACAACAACATTTTTTTTATATTGATTTTTTGTGTTGTTTTTTTTTATATAAAAACCAACACTCAGGGGATGGCCCCTACTCATGCAGTGCATTGTGCAGGTTTAGGAAAATAGGTTGTAGGAAGGTGGAAAGAGGGAGTAGTGTTTGTGGACATTTGATTTAAACTTACCAATATCGTAATTGACGGGAAAAACCTTCGCAGGAAGATTATTCCACAAGCGAACAGTGCGGGCAAAAAATGAATTCTCCCTGTAATGCATTGTGCGGTTCACTGGACAATCAACCACAAAAGGATGTGCTCTGCGAGAAGCTCGAGTACCACGTAAAAATATGTGATTATCGGGAACCAAGCCTCTTATCTCTCGAGAACACCTTCCATTATAGTACCGATAGAACAATGAAACACACGCCACATTGCGACGATGCTCCAACAAATCAATAGAGTTGGATACCCTACTGTCATTAATAAGCACCTTCGCCCTCTCCTGTACGCGGTCGAGAAGCTTCAAATAGACTTAGAAGCATCGGCCCATACATGAGAGTTGTACTCCATCCGGGGTCGGATAAAGATCCTGTAAATAGTTAGAAGGTCGGATGGAGTGAAGTATTTTCTGCACCGTTTCAAAAAACCAACGCACTTGAATGCTTCCTTCCACACTCGAAAAATGTAATCGTTCCAACGAGCATCACAACTAATTCTCATGCCCAAACATCAAGAGCATCCGCCTCCTCAATATTTACATTACCCATAGATACAGATGACAGAGCACCAGCGCCAGCATCGCCCGGGTTTGGCAGAAAACAACATTGGGTCTGTTCGCGCGACCCCACTCAGAGATTTTTTCTTTTTTTTTGTTTGTAATTCTTGACATTTGAGTTGTGAAATAAGAATTGAAAGTGTTCGGAAAATTGTAATATGTTCACTGAACGTACTTATGACATTGCTGTAGTTTAAGTTTTACTCAATATTATAACAATTTGGGTATTTATTGCGCAATTATTTAAAACTTTATATGAAATATTGAGCTCAATAATGGCGTTTATTGGTATTTGCGCAATAAAAGTGGCTGTCTGAACATAGTATTCGATTTAATTTGTTAAATTTCATTTAATTTTTATCAAAATTCAGAAACTTTTCCACGGTTACCGATCACGTTTAAATATTTTTCCTTATTTTTTTTTTTTTTTGAATATTAAGCTCCATTTGACCCTAGAAAGAGAAAGCTTAGTAAAGTTACTATAAAAAAGCAAACAAAACTAAAATTTTAACATTCTTTCTTTAAGATTGATAAGAGAAATATTTAAAAGAATGTGTGTGAGTGATTGCTTTTTCCCCCTGATATTCTCTATTATAAGATGTGGTCATATCTTATCATATCTGAACAGCATATTGTGTAATTAACATCAGTCAGACTCTACAATCTACATTTTATATATTTTTGTTTATATAATATGTACATACGAGTAAATAAAGATCAATTTCTTAGTATGTACTTGCGTATAAAATACAATAAGGAGGGTCGTATATTAAGGCTGATTAAACTTCTCTTATTTCCATTGTTTTTACTGAAATTTCAAAATTGAAAAACTTTTTTCCTTAGCTCCCGTTTAAAAAATATCTAGAACGAGCGTATTGTAGTCATTCATTAGTCATCATAGTAAATATTAAATGATGATTATTTTGTTCTTATCATTTTACGTGTATAATGATGACTTTTAGGGGGAAAAATGTTTTTATATAAATTCTTAACAATTTGTCTAGAACTAATTTGAATTTAATTTATTTTAAATTGACATGCTTCCTGGGATCATTTTAAATTGATAAGAATTATTTGAATTTATTTTACAATTTTTATTAGTTTTCAATTGTATTTCAACTATGTAGGCGCCAATTAATTTAATTTAATTTTAAATTGATTTTTTTTTTAAACTCATTAAGCCTTATAAGGGGTAGTTTAGTTTAAATATTTGATTTTTATTACTACGCACACTTAAATGATTAAAAAAAAAATATGCGACAAAACAATTAACGATTTCAGTATCGTTTTGTTATTGAAAAAGTTTAAGTAGGTGATTAGCCCACTGGTATGGAATCTTGTCAATTAAGCTTCCACAACTTGGATGTGGAAGATGCAACGCGCTCTAGAGTGTTACAGAAAAAGATTCAATTTTCCACAACACACTCTTGATATTTTTATTTCTTTTTATAAAACCAGCACTCAGAGTATGACGCCTACTCATGCAGTGCAAGTTTTTTTTTTAAGGAAAGGTGGAAAGAGGGAAGATGCGAACGGTAAGGAAACGAGTTGCTGCTGGTGACTATAAAATGGCCAGTGCTATACCGTCACTATTAGACAGTCTACAGCAATCGTCCCCAAGAAGTCCGCAGTTTCTTACACCACATATGTTGTGAGTTATTTTTATACAGAAGTGGCTTAAGTCGCCGTGGTCTAGTGGGTAGTGTGTTGGTTTATTAAACAAAAGACCCGGGTTCGTATCCCAGGTCACAGACATCAAAACGAAAAAATATTTCTTCGGCGACTTCCTCTCAGCAGATTTCTGGCAAATACTCTGAGAGTAAAAATTGCCCTGAAAAGCTTCTCAAAAATCTGTCGTTCGGAGTCGACTTTAAACTGTAGGTCCCGCCACTTATGTATAAAATTAACGCACACAACATAAGTGGTGTGAGAAGCTAGGTCGTAATCCAGACTGAAGGGTTGTAATGGCCAATTATGTATGTATGTAGTGGCGGGACCTACAGTTTAAAGTCGACTCCAAATGACAGATTTATTTGAGAAACTTTTCAAGAAGAGAAAGAGAAGAAATTGCCGAAAAAATACTTTTTTTGTATTTTTTGTTTTGTTGTCTGGGCTGGGACTCGAAACCTGGCTTTACGTCTAATAAGCCAGCACACTACCTACTAGACCACGGCGAATCATATGGCTTGTTTCCGTTTCTTTAATATAGTTTTGTTGTTACAGCTAGGCATGTGTTTGGGGCTGCCTTCTATCATTGTTTAAAATCAAGGACCTCCGGGTATTATGAGTAGTATCGGGAAATCTTGTTGATTGTAGATCCCAACCTCTTTTTCCCATCAAGCAGCGGCACTTGTTACAGGGACTGCGTTCACAACGGGCCGCCATTCGTGTTCAAGTGAGATTTGTGATATCAAAGTTACCACTCCGACCTAAAATTAAACCTCGACCGCCATATTGGATCAGCCATTTTGAATTTTTTAAATTTGAATGAACAATTTTCAAGTAAATCTGATTAATTTTTAAGGACTTCCGTAATGTGTTTCTTTTTCTTTTGCACCCCTTGATATAAACTCACCACCTACTTTAAGGGTGCATACAATCAATTTGGCTTTGGACTAATTTTAAAGACCATAGATCAATTCTCAATTTCTGACAATAGCGATGGTTCTAGCACGTCAGTGTTTAGCTCTACAATTTTTCAAAAAATGGCCAAAAATACTATCTTTAGGGGTTTTCAACACCCTTTTTTCTCGAAAACCTGACGTAATGGAAAGTGTTTAGTGCGCAAAATGCCTTCGGAAACACTTGGAGCCATCTTATTTGCAAAACCCATGCAGGGCTGTGTTATGTATGTATGCATGTAAGTCCCCCTCACCACCTTAGATAGATTGAATTGAAGGAGGGGTGAAGCCAATTAATTTGAAGTTCGAAAACTATGCTGAACGATTTTTTCTTCTGAAAGATTTGTTGCGTTCATCATACATTGGGGGTCGCCGTGGTCTAGTAGGTAGTGTGCTGGCTTATTAGACGTAAAGCCAGGGTTCGAGTCCCAGGCCAGACATCAAAATTAAAAATACAAAGTACAAAGGCTCTTCTTGTTTCTCAAAATCTGTCGTTTGGAGTCGACTTTAAACTGTAGGTCCCGCCACTTCTATATAAAATTAACACACACAACATAAGTGGTGTGAGAAACTGCGGGCTTCTTGGGGACGATTGCTGTAGGCTATCTAATGGTGAAGGTTGTAAGGCCGCCTGTTTTGGTGCTCTTACAACTTTTAATTCTATTCTGGTTACTGTTCCTATGGGTAATGATATGTGGGTGATAAGTTGACTCCAATAGAAATCAGTGGAGTTTCTATTCCACTTCCCTAAATGCTTGTTACTGTACTCTCATGGGAAGACCAAATTTTTTTTTAATTAAAATTATTACAAAAATTTGTTTAAAAAAAATTTGAAAAATCATGTTGATTTGAATCAATTTCACCAGTCCAAAAGGATCATATCGAACATTATGATAAAATCTTTCCCATTTCCTAGAACAAATGAATGTGAATCCCTTCTTATTTGGCGTTTTTTTCCCCCCATTTTTTAAGTGTTTTAGAATTTTTAATTGTTCTATTTTTGGTTTTTAGTTTTTCTGATAATTTCCAAGAATTTCAATTCTCTCTTTTGTTTTTTGAAATTTAACCCGAAAGAAAATTAAACAAAAAAAAGACCTCAATTAACCCCTAAACATCTAAATTCAACAGAGTGTAACACACTTCTTTGTTTGCCTTTTAAAATAGGGAAGCAAAACTTCCAAATTAAAAATTTACATTCATAATCTGAAAAATTAAATTTTTTTAAACAAAATTTTTAAAAGACAGGGGAAATGAACTAAACACCAGTAATTTGTGTTTGGTCGAAGGAAAACGTTCTGGGTTATTAAAGGGTGTTGCAAAAAACAATGAAAAATTCAAATCAAAGGCTGTCGACCGCAGGAGGTATTTAAGCACAGTTTCAATTATGTGGGAGCAAAAAATGCTGTGTGTTCAGTTCAACAAGGTTGGCTACAGAAAAAAAATTCGTCTTACAAGACGTGAATTCACCGTAGCCTACTAGGTAGTAAGTTGGCTTATAAGACATGAGGCTACGGTTCAAATTCCAGGTCAGACATCTCTACCAAAACGAAATATGAACACAATATTTCTTTCGGCAACTTCCTTTCAGCAGATTTCTGGCAAAAACTCTGAGAGCAAATAAAATTGCCATGAAAAGCTTCTCAAAAATCTGTCGTTCAGAGTCGATGTTAAACTGTAGGTCCCGCCACTCGCGTATAAAATTTAGCGCACACAACATAAGTGGTATGAGAAGCTAGGCCGTAATTCTGCTTGAAGGCTTGTAATGGCCAATTACGTATGTATGTACTAGGGATGCCAAACGGGATCGATTTTTAAAAATCCCGGGATTCGTTTTATAGGGCTTTTGCATTCTTCGATGCCATAAAATAATCTTTATCACTGGGAGTAGGATTTTCTTCATCTGAGATGCTATTATCGAAGTCAAGTGATATAGAATTTTTTTTCAGGACCTTTTGTAGGGTCAAAATACATATGAAAAAATCCCGGGATAAGTTTTTAAAAATCCCGGTATTCGGGATTTCGGAATTCGGAATTTCGAAAGGCAGCCCTGTACAAATAGGATCAAGCCTGTGCATTATTGCAGAATACCTTTGTGACCGTGGAAGCATTGTAATGTAAATTCAGAGCGCTATGGACATATAACTGCCTTTTTGGACTCGGCGGTATATGTATCAACACGACGGGCTTTACAACACGACCGATGTTGGCCCTATTAATACAAAGTTTTCAGAAAATTTCATTTAATAATTTGGCAAAATCGAACAATCCAGACAGTGGTGTTTGAACCTACTACTCCATTTTCCACATCGAAAAATGGATAACCCTTTACTTATTTGTCTTATACGTCAAACCTGTTGCACACATAATTTTGTAAAACCCTGTCGCTAAACACTTGTGGTTTTTTTATGAATTTATAAATTCATATTTCATATTCTACTACGACGAGTAAGTGAGTGTGTATTCTGCTGGTCTTTTCATATTCAACAAACCACTCGTACGTACCACATACTCCATTATTGCAGTAGATGAACTCAAAATGTTTCTTTCGGTTCTGTTCTGTTTTGTTTTGTTTTGTTTCTTTTAGTTTTTGTTATAATTTCGACATTAATAAACGACTAAATAACACCGTAGCTGATGTTTTATGATGAAAAAGTCTAAAAAAAAAAACAAACTACGGAGGAAAGAAAAACTAAAAATGTTAAGAAGTATGAACACAAACAGTATTAAACAGCTTAAAAGTGGAGAAAGAAGTCTAACAAGTCCAAGTGCAACCAGGCATAAAACAACAAATGATGATTATTAATGAAACGTTTTCATTTTCTCTCATCGGTCGTAGTTGTTGGCGTTAATATGTATACGCCATTACGCCGATAGAACTTTAAGTTCATGGCTTAAAGTTGTTTCACAGCAAAAAAAAACAGAAAAAACGAGTACATTTTGGTTTAAAGCTATAAAGAAGGGATAGGGAAGTTCGAGATAAGGCTTAAAATAAACTTATCGTGTGTGTGTGTGAAACTAAATTTAAATTTAAAAATCCAAGACGCAAACTTTTGTTTGAGATAGATCTGAACCGGAATTGACCATGAGTTAGACACGATAAAACATCATCTCTGTTGTTCTCTGATTAGGTTAGGTTAAGTTACAGTACCCGGTGGTCAAATTGGCCGACCCATTATACAACGTCCTAGCTTCTCAGACCACTCGTGTTGTGTGCGTTATTTTTATACATGAGCGCTGGGACCTACAGTTTGAAGTCTGCTCCGAACTCCGAAAAGTATTTTTTCGGCGATTTCCTCTCAGCAGATTTCTGGCAAAAACTCTCTGAGAGTAAATAAAATTGCCATGAAAAGTTTCTCATAAAATCTGTCCTTCGGAGTCGATTTTAAACTGTAGGTCCCGCTACTCATGTATACAATTAACACACATGTGGTGTGAGAAACTAGATTAATAATCCTGAATGATGGGTTCTAATGACCAGTTATGTTATGTATGCTCGAAAAAACGTAAATGAGAGCGACGTAAATCGAGGGAATGCTGAATTAGTGTTTGTTTGTCCTTGTTGACATTTGAGTTGTCAAATATCAACAGAATGTGTTTAGTAAATTGCAATATGCTTTAAGTTCTTACACAATATTATAACAAATTGCTTATTTATTGCACAATAATTAATTGAAAGTTTATATGAAATATTGAGCTCAATAATAGCGTTTTTTGTGGTTTACACAATAAAAGTGCATATCTGAACACCGTATAGGGAAAAGCAACTAAAGTATCTGCAATATTAGAACTTAAGGCAAAGTAAGGCATTACATCATACCTTTGGTGTTTTATTGAAATATTGTGGTGAAATATTGAGTTCAATAATGACGTTTATTGTGATTTAGACAATAAAGATGCGTATCTGAACACCGTATAAGGAAAAGCAACTAAAGTATCTGCAATATTAGAACTTAAGGCAAAGTAAGGCATTACCATACCTTTGGTGTTTTATTGAAATATTGTGGTGAAATATTGAGTTCAATAATGACGTTTATTGTGATTTACACAATAAAGATGCGTATCTGAACACCGTATAAGGAAAAGCAACTAAAGTATCTGCAATATTGGAACTTACATTCGATTTTAAAGTAAAGTAAGGATTTACATCATACCTTTGGTGTTTTGTTTGAGCTCAATAATGGCGTTTATTGGGATTTACACAATAAAGATGCGTATCTGAACACCGTATAAGGAAAAGCAACTAAAGTATCTGCAATATTGGAATTTATTGGATTTTAAGTGAAAGTAAGGGTTCACATTATACTTTTGGTGTTTTATTGAAATATTTTGGTGAAATATTGAGCTCAATAATGACGTTTATTGCGATTTACACAATAAAAATGCGTATCTGAACACCGTATAAGGAAAGGCAACTAAATTATTTGAAATATTGGAACTTACATTCGATTTTAAGGTAAAGTAAGGGTTTACATCATTCCTTTGGTATTTTGTTTGAGCTCAATAATGGCGTTTATTGGGATTTACACAATAAAGATGCGTATCTGTACACCGTATAGGGAAAAGCAACTAAAGTATCTGCAATATTGGAACTTACATTTGATCTTAAGGCAAAGTAAGGGTTTACATCATACCTTTGGTGTTTTGTTTGAGCTCAATAATGGCGTTTATTATTTACACAATAAAGATGCGTATCTGAACACCGTATAGGGAAAAGCAACTAGTAAATTATTTGCAATATTGGAACTTACATTTGATTTTAAGGCAAAGTAAGGGTTTACATCATTCCTTTGGTGTTTTGTTTGAGCTCAATAATGACGTTTATTGCGCTTTACACAATAAAGATGCGTATCTGAACACCGTATAAGGAAAAGCAACTAAAGTATCTGCAATATTGGAACTTACATTTGATTTTAAGACAAAGTAAGGGTTTACATCATACCTTTGGTGTTTTATTGTCATATTTTGGTGAAATATTGAGCTCAATAATGGCGTTTATTATTTACACAATAAAGGTGAATATCTAAACACCGTATAAGGAAAAGCAACTAAGTTATCTGCAATATTGGAACTTACATTTGATTTTAAGGTAAAGTAAGGGGTTTACATCATACCTTTGGTGTTTGAGAAATGTTTGAAGTACCCTTATTTGATAAAAAAAAATCCTATTCTATTATATTTTTAATTCCTGCAACGTTTAATGAATTTTAATGTCTTAACTATTGCGTTATTAATTGTCATATAAAATAAACTGCTTCTGGCTGCTTGTTATTAACCAAGAAGTAACGCCAAACTGCCATCAGTCAAGTGTCAGGCCATTTGAATTATTCATTAATAGTTAAAATAATAAAACTGAATTAATTTTTTTTCTTTTCAAATAAAAAAAAATACATATTCACTCTCAACTGACGTTAAGTAGTTGAGAAGAGAATTAATTCAAGACGATGTTTTTAGAGACACTTTTTGACTTCGAATCTATTTTCATAAGAATGAAATGCAATAAAAAGGTTCCCATATTATTATTTTATATTGTTTTTGTTTTTTTTTTCACTTTTTGACATCTCAATTAAAAGTTACCGGGTCAAGTTTAATTAATTTTTAAAAATTACAATACAAATGTAAAAATAAAAACAAAAAAAAATTTTTTTTAAAAATATGGTGCGAAACGAAATTTTTACTTTAAAAATAAAATAAAAAAAATTTTTAATTTAATTGAATAACAATGGCAAATACACGCAGCCCGGCATTTGGATGTATTTTATTGGCGGCATTTGCAATTATTTTGCATTATTACATGAGACACAATACCCAGCCGTATACAATCGATACACTTAGAGAAAAATTTTTTAAGAGTGAAAAAAAATCTAAAAATTTTTGCAATAAATTTTCTATCATAAATATTATGAACTTCTTTTTTCTGTTATTCAAAATATAACTTTGGCCTTAATGTTATTAAAAAAAAAAAACGTCATAAAGTTTTTTTTATTTTTCAAAATGTAGAATCATTAACTCAGCTTCCATGTTATTTTTTTTTATTGTGAATTTTTTTTTATTGTTTTTTCTCTAGTATTATATAATTTGTTGTTGTTTTTTTTGTTTTTTTGTTTTCTATTCAAAATATTTTATTAACATTCTGCTCCCATCCGAGGTTGGTAGAATAATAATTTAATTCTATGAATAAAAAGTCAATAGACAAAGATTTTAGTGCCAGAAAGTGATATAACCAGACATCGTTCACTTAATTAAGTAAAATGAATACAATTTTGAATATGTTGTTAAGTTAAAACAAATCTTTAAAAAAAAAAAAATAATATAATTTTTAATTAGCAAAAACGAAAGCTCAAATCAATTCATGTTTATAGAATAGAATGTTACCCCACAAGGCTTCAAATTATTTCCCAGCCTACCTTTTATCGTTAAATACGTTGTACTGTTTTTCAAGTGCCACTATTTTTTGTCAAATTCTTTTAACGAAAGGTTCAAACTAGAGATTAAAAATCCCGGGATTCGGGATTTAGTAAATCTCGAAATAATTCGGGATCCAAAAATCCCGAAAAATCATGGGAAAAATCGCAATTTTCTCTAATAAAAAATATTTTGTTAAAAAAAATCATTTATATTCCATTTCTGTCAGAATTATATGCCATTAAAAATAAAATATAAAAAAAGCAATACAAAAAAATTAAACTAAAAAAATTAAAGCATCTAACATGTAATCTGATAGACTTGAACGAATTTTGTTGTCAACATACTCTGCCATTTAAAAATATTTCTCGCGAACAACATTTGTTGGTAAAATAGTTCCAAGATAGCTGTATGCAGCTTGTAAATATTCACCTCTGCTACCTCCTAATCTAAATAAATCTATTTCTTTGGACAGTTGAGTATCTCAATCAGTTACCCTATTAATTCGTTTTATAGAGCTTTTGCATGCTCCAATGGCAATCAAATAGCTTTTTATCAATGGAAGTAGGGTTTTCCTCATCTGAGGATCTATTATCGAATTCAAGTGATATAGAATTTTTTTTTTAGGACCTTTTGTAGGGTCAAAATATATATGAAGTCACAATCCCGAAAAATCCCGGGATTCGGGATTGTGTGAATCCCGAAAATCGCGCAATTTCGAGTTTCGAGGATTTCCCGATTGGCATCCCTAATAGGCACCTAGTGTGTATCAATCACAGTTACACAAAACAAGATACAGTTAATAGAAAGAACATGGATTTCTTTTACTACACCTTTCATATAATTTTAAAACATTTGCGCAGGCAGAGTAGGTTACTATTGTGTGAGGCATTTAAAAGGAAATTTTTACTTTTAGTTATTAAACCTGAAATCACTGGTTTTCTAGCACAAGCTCTTTCAAATTTCACATAAAACAAAAGTTTAAAACACTTGATCAAATATTAAGTAAAACTAAAATACCGGAAGATATTTTGTATTAATTTTCTTACCAATTTTCTAACAAAACGAAGGAAAAAAAACGAAAGTAAACAGTTTAAATAAATTAAATTTTTTTTTTTGGTTTTAATATTTAAAATTTTGATGTTGTATCGTATTTATATTCACATCTTTTGGTTATTCTTCCTTTTTTTTAATTTTATCTTTTAATTTTAAACACTTTTATTATTAATTTTTTTGCTCACTTTTTGAAGTAATCCAGCTTTCAATTCCTTTGTACTTTGTTTAATGAAATCTGAGAATTTTTATTTTCTTTGTTTTTTTTATTTTTTTTTTTTGTGATTTTGTCGTCTTTAAGATTTTCGTATTAGGATTCCTGGAAACCGCCAATACTCAAATTGTATGCAATAAGAACAACAACAATAATAATAATAATAATGGCCATAAACATTGATGATACCGAGAGTATTACATTAACGTTAATCGGCGTTACTTTTTGTTTTTGTTTATTTTTTTTTTTTTATTCTTTTTCAATTTTCACAGGTTTCAACCGACCGGTTATAAAAATCTTAGCATTTCTCAAAACCGTTTCAAAAATAGAACTGAAAACAAGTCGTCAAATTTCCAGCAACATCACCTGCACAGGCAAACGAACAAACATCACACACACACACACACACACTATCAACCGGCTGAACGACATACGGAAAAAGTCTGATGAACTGAACTACTGATACCCCAAACGACTACCTGCTCATAATAAAATATCAACAGCAACTACAATGCCAACGAAATGATAAATGTTTTGAATGAATGAAGAGAACGAACGCTCTATACAATAATTATTGGCATATTGCTTTGGTAAAATAGAGAGGGAGAGAATAAGCGATAAAACAACAAAAAAAAAAGTACGGCAGAGAGAAACAGAAAAATAAGAACAACAACAATTTTATAATGCAAATACTCACGAATATTGTATAAATAACGTTTTTTTTTTGTTCTCTTGGTAGAAATATAGAGTTGCCAGATTATTTTGAATACAAAAACATTTACTGACAAGCTAACATTACTGTTATAACATAATGTAGTTAATCTATGGTGCTACTATGGTCTCAATAGGCAATTGAGTAGCAGAGACCTCTCTCGTGTGACAAAATTAATACTCTACAAGGCGCT
>CM025792.1:85947526-85964948 GCA_014635995.1 Sarcophaga peregrina | reverse complement strand
TTAACCCACACAACATAAATGGTGTGAGAAGCTAGGTCGTAATCCTGACTGAAGGCACACAAAATTAAAACTTTCTGCGCATGTTGAATCAATGACGTCACGTAAATTGTGTTCCTATTGGCTAATGATAATCTAAATACACTACATCAAATGCTCGGATGACGTTATTTCTAGGTAACAGTAGATGACAGCCCCGTCATCCTAGGACTTGCTACAATAGATCAATCGAACGGAAACAAAGCAGTAATGCTTTGTGGAAATCAAATTCTCCTAAGAGAGGTACTGGGATAAGACACAACTTGGTCGGTATAAGAAGCCAGACTGTAATCCATTACCAGTCGTTTGGCTATCACTATTATTTGTGGAGTGCCGTCAAAGATATGTGTTACGCCGACAAGTGAGAGACAATTGACGCTTTAAAGGACAATATTCGTGAAGCCATTGGTGAAATATAGCTAATTGTATGCAGTCGAAGCTACACTCGATGTTTTGCGTCCTGTTTTTGAAGATCGCATTATCAGCCGCAGAGCGGATGCTGTTTGGCTACCTTGGAGCTGCGATTTGACACCTTTGGACTATTATTTGTGAGTTCCCGTCAAAGATAAGTATTACGCCGACAACCCAGATACAATTGACGCTTTAAAGGACGCTACGTTCTACACAGCCGAAACTACACTCAAAGTTTTTCTCCCTGTTTTTGAAGATCGCATTATCAGCCGCAGAGCTGATGTCGTTTGGCCACCTCGGAGCTATAATTTGCCACCGTTGGACTATTATTTGTGAGTTCCCGTCAAAGATAAGTGTTACGTCTACAAGCCAGAGACAATTGACGCTTTAAATGAGACAATATTCTTGAAGCTATTGGTGAAATACAGCTGCATACAAGCGATGTGCTTAAAAATTAGACCGATCGTGTAGGCTACTGCATGGCCAGCCCGAGGCAGCCATTTGAATGAAATTATTTTTCATTATTAAGGGGAAGGATTGTACTTTCAAATAAAAAAAGAAATTTAGGAAAATATTCAGTTGTTGTTTTTTTTTAAGCGTTTTCAAAAAAACAAACAAAATTATTTGGCGGATCCTTTATTTATAGTCCTTTTTTTGCAAGGTTTGTAGCTTTGTTCCTACCTATCTGCTATTTTCCAATGACTGGGCTATTAATCATGCCAAGCTTGATATGGGGTTACAAAAAAAAATATGTTTAATTTTCGTATTTTACCTTTCAATGTGTTGGCGCTAAATAGTCTGTCATGTCAGTGTTGAAAACTCATTATTATGCGTGACTTTAAATGGTACTAATAGTGCCTATATAAATTTAAATTTTTTGTTTAACGTTGTTATGCTAAATAAAAAAAAAGGTGCCGAAAATTAAATATTCCAAGAGTTTTTTTTTTTTTTTTAAATAAAACAATTCACGTACCACATGTAAACAAATCGCCATTAAAACAATTTCTGAATAATTTAAACAGCAATTCCAAGCTTTTGCTTGTTTGCTTGCTTTTTGACCATTTCAATTGGAATGAAAAATGAAAATCACAATCAATATACATACACTGTGCAACAACAGTGATATTTTCACACTCAAATAATTTTTCAAAGCCAAATAATGTTGAAGTCGTTAGAGAGAGAAAAGCAAAAATCAAACGCCAAACGCCTTAAAATTGTTCACAACAATTTTTGTAACAAAAAAAATGAATCAAAGAAACATTAATGCCTGTGGTGAATGAATTACAAAAAAAAAAGAAGAAAATTTTTTTTTTGTTGTTGTTGCTATTTGGTAATGGCCATCAATAAAAGAAAAGAAAAGTTATTTAAAAAAAAAAATAAATAAATATGGCCATGGCTGGCAAATTTCCATTTAAAGGCCTAAATATATGGCAACAAGGTACTCACTCTTGCAACCAAGCCGACAACAGCCAACAAACAACACTTAATAATCATCAACAACAACATTAAGGCAGAAAGGCAGGCGGCCAATTTTCCTCTCTTACTACCAACTAACGCAATTTTGTAAAACGAACGCATTTTAATGGCTTTTATGTGTGATTTGTATACGAATAGACGTAACGTAACGCAACGCAACGCATAGTGACTTAAATTGAAATGATTTTTTATACGATTTTAATCAGTTTTCCTTGGCCAAGCGACAGTGTCATAGATAAATAATGACGTTCCCAAAACTATGACGCCTTTGGAAAGTAGTGAAGAGGTTTTCTATTTCATTTACTCGTAATCAAAATGAAAGAAAAACATGCAGAAATACTTACTAGTTTCTGACGTTACGCTTTTTAAGTTTCGTTTTGATTTTAATTTCTTTTGAAATTATTATCAATCGTAAGCGATAAAATGCCAACCATTAATGTGTTTTCGAATCCAAAAGACAAGAAATACATTATGATGGCCGTATGGCATACGCATATGTCATTATCAAGGGGTGAAATTGAAATGAAATTTTCAAAAAAAAAACACAGGAAAACTCATAAATTTTGAAAACTCTTTCAAATCAATTACGCTTTAGTTTTATTTACGCCGATAAATTGTGATAAGAAAATGTAATTTTATTTATCACAAGCAAATAATTGGAGTGGCTTTATTACATTAAAAAATATTGGCCTCAATAGGCCAGGGAATGATCACACTCAAACATCTCTCGATTGGAATCTGCAAGAAAAACGTGAAGAACACGCCTATATATGCAGGAATCTTGAAGAACCACCACACATATGGCGTAATAAAGAACTTTACATCTTTTGTAGAAAGACTTTGTTACGACTCCCCTTATCCTCTTAGCAATTATAGAGTAAATTAACCATCCCTCAGAAGAAGGCCAGGAAAAGACCGCACTCGAACATCTCCCGATTGGAATCTGCAAAAAATACGTAAAGAAGACCCCTATATCATGCAGGAGTCTTGAAGAAAGACTACACAAATAGCGTAATAAAGAACTTTACGTCTTTTGTAGAAAGACTTTCTTAAGACCCTTCTTATCTTCTTAGCAATTATAAAGTAAATTAACTATGCCCTCAGAATAAGGCCCGGGGAATAACCACACTCGAACATCTCTCGATTGGAATCTGCAAGAAATATGTGAAGTACAAGCATATTTGCTTGCAGAAGTCTTGGAGAAAGTCTCCACAAGTCACACAACTTTGTGTCTTTTGTAGAAAGATTTTTGTTACAACCTTTAAATAAATTCTTAGATATTCTTTACTCAGACATTCAGTGTTGAAGTCGCCGTGGTCTAGTGGGTAGTGTGTTGGCTTATTAGACAAAAGGCCCGGGTTCGAATCCCAGGTCAGACATCAAAACGAAATAATATTTCTTTGGCGACTTCCTCTCAGCAGATTTCTGGCAAAAACTCTGAGAGTAAAAATTGCCATGAAAAGCTTTTCAAAAATCTATCGTTCGGAGTCGACTTTAAATTGTAGGTCCCGCCACTCATGTATAAAATTAACGCACACAACATAAGTGGTGTGAGAAGCTAGGTCGTAATCCTGACTGAAGGGTTGTAATGGCCAATTATGTATGTATGTAGAAAGACTTTGTTACGACTACCCTTATCCTCTTAGCAATTATAGATTAAATTAACCATGCCCCCAGAAGAAGGAAATGGAATGACCACACTCGAACATCTTTCGATTAGAATCTGCAAGAAATATGTGAAGTACAAGCCTATTTACGTGCAGAAGTCTTGGAGAAAGTATCCACAAGTAGAACTTTATCTCTTTTGTGGAAAGATTTTGTTACAACCTTTAGATAAATTCTTAAATATTCTTTACTCATCCATTCAGTGTTTATTCTGACTATACAAAGCAAGAACAAGAAAACCAAATAATAACGACAATAAACCAGAACATTACAAGAATAGATTTAAACACAAAAACAAATTCCAACAACAAAACTATATAGAGAGACAACAAAAGGTAAAAATAGAAACAATTACAATAACAAAACAACAGGAACTTCTGGAAGTTACCAAACTAAAAAAGTATGTGGTGTTAAGCACTGAACACACACAAGACTGCAGTTTACCGGTTACAATTAATTACTCTCACCGCTACACGTTTACATACCATTCGACTATGCTTGTGGCTATGGCTAATCATCATATATATTATTTCTAAAGCACTTTTTTTGTCGGTTGCAAATATCTCCCATATCACCGCATCAAATTTAATGAATGATATCTCATTTTAAAGCTTATATTCAACACTAATGGCGAAAAATAATTAGAAATTGAAAAATTAATATTTTCATTGACAAAAATTATATTTTATATAGAACTGCATGATAATGCTGTTGTCATTATGATTATATGTTTTTGTTTAAGTGTGGTAATACAAGGTCGCTTAATAGTAATGCAGTTCTACATAATATAGTATGTATTAGAACCCATTCTGGCAATACCGCTATTTACTATAATGCCGTTTATCACAAAGTCAGTTATATATCATATGCATATTAAGTTGTAAAAATAAAGTTAATAAAATGTACCATGCTAATCGTAACAAACTTGGGAGAGGACATCATAGCAGCAATAATTATTCATGCCGATAAAACTGTACTCATATCCCGAATCAACTTTACATCTTCTGATCCAACTGTGCCTTTCCGAATGACACGAAAACAATTCCCTGTGAAAGTTGCTTTTGCTATGACGATAAACAAAGCACAAGGTCGAAACCTTCAAAAGATAGGATTATATTTACGAGAATCGCTATTTTCACATGGGCAGTTATACGTGGCTTTTTCTCATGTGCATACGTTTAAAAACATTTTTGTTTGTATTAAGGATTCGTTCGGGCAAAAAGTTAATGATGATCATGTCATTACCTTTAATATTGTATTCAAAGATGTATTATAAAAGCATTTAAACATGATGTATGTAGGTATGGATGTAAATATGTATGATGATATTATGATTTCTAATATTTTTATACTCTTAATAAAATTTCTATTAATTATTTTCGTTTTATGTTACAAAAATGACAACTAACGGTGTGAAATATTCGCACGGGTCATCTAGTTTTATTTTATCTGAATAATGAGATACTCAACCTATAAAATATTTCCTATATTTAATGATTTTAGTTGATTTCCTGTTCTATAATTTTTTTTCTTCAATTGCTATTTCATGCATGCCATTCAAATTGTTTTAATTAACAACCATAATAGAATTGAATTTTCAAATTGTTCATTACGGGTAAATTCGTTACAGTTTCCCAAAAACCTTATGGAACAAATTAGAATTAAACAAAAACAGAACTAACTAATAAACAATAAATATATTTTTTGAATAAATCAATTATACTGTAGATTATCGAAAATTATTGAAAAAATTTTTTTCCAAAATATGCAAAAATTAATGAAAAAAAAATCTAAAAATCATTAACAAAGGAATGAAACGTAACTTAGGTAGTGAATGTTTAGAACAGGAAAATGTAATAAAAATAAATGAAATAATTTAAATAAAAACGATTAATACTAATATCGAAAACCCTTTTCGAAAAGTAACAATCTTAAATTAAATCTTAATCTTATTGGATATTGGCGCAATGCCCTGTCATTTTTTAATGCAGTAGTCATAATTCTCCGTTGGTGTATTGATTAAAATTATAAACAAAAGGTACAAAAACACAACAATGCAATAAACAAACCTGTTTATAAATTATCGTAATTTTTAATATAACAACAAACACCAGCATAAAAAAATTGTAAACAAAAATACACAAACAAAACTGCAATAATAAATGTAAACAACGATTTCGAGAAGGCGAAAACAATAACATTTGCCTTCAAGAACATTCATCAAACTGTTTACTCAGACATATCAAAAACAAGACAAAGCAAAGGAGTGAAGTTCAGTCAGCTTTGTTGAAGACGGGGTTTGAAAATCTCTGTTACAAAGATCTTTCAAATAATTGTCTAGTAATTGTTATTGTTTATGATGCAAAGGCTATAAACAGATAAATAAGAATGAAACAAACAAAATAACTTGGATCCTATTGCTGTAGTCGCCGTAGTTTAGTAGGTAGAGTGTTGACTTATTAGACGTAAAGCCACGGTTCGAGTCCCAGGTCAGAGATCAAAACGAAATTGTAAAAAAATATTTCTTCGGTGACTGCCTTTCAGCAGATTTCTGGCAAAAACTCTGAGAGTAAATAAAAAAGTTTCTCAAAAAAAATCTGTCGTTCGGAGTCGAGTTTAAACTATAGGTCCGGCTACTTATGTATAAAATTAACACATACAACATAAGCAGTGCGAGAAACTGACTGAAGGGTTGTAATTACCAATTATGTATGTATCAGAGATCAGCAATGAATCATTTTTCCGCTACTTATAACCCTTCAGCAATTTTGAGTATGAGTGAATGAACAAAATTGAAATTCAACTACTCTGATTCATTTATACGCGCTACATACATACATACATATATAATTGGCCTTTACAATCCTTCAGTAAGGATTACGACCTAGCTTCTCACACCACCTATGTTGTGTGCGTTAATTTTATAAATGAGTGGCGGGACCTACAGTTTAAAGTCGACTCCGAACGACAGATTTTTGAGAAGCTTTTCATGGCAATTTTTTACTCTCAGAGTCTTTGACAGAAATCTGCTGAGAGGAAGTCGCCGAAGAAATATTTTTCGTTTTGATGTCTGACCTGGGATACCCGCTACAACATTGATTTATAAGTACAAGTAGTGTAATGAGTATGAGTACAACGTTAACATCAAACTTACAACATTCGAAATATGTTTGATTCATACGCCTACTCATTCTGATTCATAAATTTAGAAAAATACTTATAATACTTATAAGTGATTCGAATCATTCATTAAAATTTACAGTTTTAGTTGTTGTTGCATATACAAACAAAGAAGAAAGGAAAGACAAAGACAATAAGCAAATCAAACACACAATCTTCTTGTGAGTATAGTAGGGTTCGTACGCGAATCATACTTATTTTAGGCTTCGTGTAAATGTGAAGTATCGGCGAGTCGAAGTCAATAACATTATGCATATTGTTAACTATGAATACGATGAGTACTTCCAACTTTGAGTATGAGTAGTATGAGTATGATATTAAAATAGGTATGAATGCGTATAACGAGCAGAAATTATAAGTCTGATTTGAATCTACTCATCGTTTTGAACACTCGTTGCTGATCTCTGGTCGGTACATACAATAGAATAATAAAATCTCCGTACTTATTTTGTGCTTCGTATAAATGTTAAGTACAGACGAGTTGAGTCAATAACATTATGCGTATTGTTAAGTATGCATACGACGAGTACTTTCAACTTTGAGTATGAGTAGTATGAGTATCATATTAAAATAAGTATGAATGGGTATAAGTAGGAGGAATTATAAGTCTGATTTGAATCTACTCATTGTTTTGAATACTCGTTGCTGATCTGTGGTATGTATGTGTAGAATAAAGCTTTAGGGATTACAGTTTTATTTTAGGAAATTATTTTTAAATAATTCAGTGCATCATTGCCAAATAAAAATTCTAGAAAATGAAGGAAAATTTTTCAAATATTTCCAAAAGGGTGTTGCGTTGTTACAAACCTTCTAACAAGCCCATATATGAGCTTATCAATGAATGTAGCTTTCAAATTCAGATAGAATCGAGTAAAATAAATGAAAAAGAATAAGTATTTAGAGGCGGGCGCAAATGGCAAATGGAATGGATGGAATGGAATGGTGTGTGCAAAAGAAGGAACAAACAATTGAACAAAAAGAAGGAGGGGAAACAACAATAATAATAAATTTAATCGATTTTTGTGGTTTGTTTTTCTATAAAAATTTACTCGATTCATAATATTATTATCTTATCGTTTAAATGCAAAAAAAAAAACAACAATAGCAACAATAATAATAAAATAACATATGAAAAACATATGTACATACAAATAAATCAATTTAAACAATCATTCTCACACATATTCATTCATTTATTCATTCTTCATTAAAATGGAAAAATTTCAATATTTTCCCAAAACATTTGCCAAACAGAAGTTGCAAGTAAAACAAGTCACAGAAAAGCAATTGAGAGAAAATAATACAAAAAAAATAAAATTAAAAAACAAAACAAAAATATTTTAATTGAGAATTTGTGTTAAACAATAAATACAATTTTTTTTTTAAAGCAATTAAATTAAAAAATAAAAAGAAAAAATTATTAAATAAAAGCAGAAGCAGCAGCAGGCAGCACAACAAAACTAAACGAAATTAAAATTCAAACACAAAAAAGGAAGGCAGGCAGGCAAGTGTTAAAGTAAGGAGTGCGCACAAAAAAAACTGGACTTACACTTTTCGTTATAGAAATAAAACTAACAGGTCAGACATCAAACGAAAATATTTCTTCGGCGACTTCTATTTCAGAAGATTTCTGGCAAAAAACTCTGAGAGTAAATAAGGAGGTGCGCACAAAAAAACTTGAACTTCCACTTTTCGTTATAGAAATAAAACTAAGTGGCGGATTTTTACCAGGTCAGACATCAAAACGAAAATATTTCTTCGGCGACTTCTATTTCAGAAGATTCTAGCAAAAACTTTGAGAGTAAATAAGGAGTTGCGCACAAAAAAAAAACTGGACTACATTTTTCGTATATAGAAATAAAACTAAGGGGCGAATTTTTTCCATTTTATATTTCAATTAAAGTAAATAATATTTGAATTCTTTTTGTGTATAAAATTTTTTTTCTGACCATGGTCCTAGAGCATCCAACTTTTTGAGCCACTTTTCTTCCAACACATGTTAGGGTGTTTTAGAAAAATACGTATTATTTTACTTGCTTTGTTTTGGTCGGCAAATCTTTTTTTTCTTCCCCATCCACGGTTTCTCTCATTACTCAAAGACTCTTTATATTGTTTTATTCTTTCTTTGGAAACCGTTTTTTGGTTAACGCCTGCGGCGTACCTAGCAATCGTTTTTTGGTAAGCGGCGCAGTTTTTCATTGAAAATTTCAATTATTTTTTTACGACATTCTTTTTGGGTGGCCATTTTCAAAAAACTAATTTTGTTGGTCTAGTAGGTAGTGTGCTGGCTTATTAGACGTAAAGCCAGGGTTCGAGTCCCCGGCCAGACATCAAAATAAAATACAAAAAGTAGTTTTTCGGCGATTTCTTCTCAGCAGATTTCTGGCAAAAACTCTGAGAGTAAAAATAAATTTGCCATGAAAAGTTTCTCAAAAATCTGTCGTTCGGAGTCGACTTTAAACTGTAGGTCCCGCCATTTATATATAAAATCAACACACACAGCATAAGTAGTGTGAGAAACTGCGGGCTTTTTGGGGACGCTTGCTATAGACTGTCTAATGGTGAGGCACTGGCCATTTTATAGTCACCTAGCAGCAACTCATTTCCTTGCCGTTCGCATCTTCCCTCTTTCCACCTTTCCTAAAAACCTGCACAATGCACTGCATGAGTAGGGGCCATCCCCTGAGTGCTGGTTTTATAAAAAAAAAGAGTGTAACGGTATTCCTTTTTTTCAGTTATGATAAAAGTTATAAGCTTAAAAAGAGGCCCATTTTTTTCGTGCACACTCCTTAGTTTCGAATGATCAACTGGTTTTTTTTTTTGTTTTATTCAAAGTAGGCAAAGAAACAACAGCCCTATGCTAGAAAAAGTTGTAATTTAAACGAACTATTTTTTGTAAAGGATAAATGTAAAAAAAAAATTTGAAAAAATTTACAAAATTTTGTAAAAATTATGCTCATTTATTAGGAATGAAGGAACAAAATATAAAAAAAATTTTTTCATTTTATAAAAGTGTGTGTTATTTTTTCTTGCTGACTGTAGAGAGAGAGAGAGGGATTGTTTGTAAATTGTAAAAAAAAAAATTTGAAAAAAAATTTACAAAATTTTGTAAAAATTATGCTCATTTATTAGGAAAAAAGCAACAAAATAAAAAAAAAATTTTTTTTTTAGTCTATTAAAGTGTGTGTTATTTTTTCTCACTGACTGTATGTAAAAAAAAATTTACAAAATTTTGTTAAAATTATGCTTATTTTTAGGAATGGGGCAACAAAATAAAAAAAAAATTTTTTTGGCTTATTAAAGTGTGTGTTATTTTTTCTCACTGACTGTAGAGAGAGAGAGAGAGATTATTTTTTGCGTGTAAAATAACAATTAAAAAGTTTATAATTTTTTTTTTGTTTTGTTTCTGATTTTGTTTTTATTTTTTTCTGTTTTTTTTTTTGATATACAATTTTCAGTTTGTTAAATTTAAAATTTATTTATTCAGCCAGTTCAGTTCAGTTAGCTGTACACACATGCCTGCCTACATTCGTTCAAATCGTGTTGATGTACAAAATTGTTGTAAGACTTTTTAAGATTCAAGAAAAAAAAACAAAAACAAGTGGCAAAAGTTTTCTTAGCTATTTAGCACAAGCTCATATCTAAAATGGGTATTGTTGTCTTGTATCTCTCACTCTCAACAGCGGATGCCAACTTTAGTCAACTTGGCCATAATTGTTATACGAACACCGGTAGACACAACATACATTTGCTTGAACAATTTTGTACAAAAAAAAAATTGAAAAAAAAATCAAAAGAAATATCTCGCCATCCATCTAATCTTGTTTTGTGGTTACAATTAAAGGAAAAAAAAAATTGTTTTTTATTTAAGAAAAAAAAAGCCTCATTAAAAAAAAATTATAAAACCAAACGCAAGTGTCTTAATTGGTCCAAAAAAAAAACAAAAAAAAAATCAAAATAAACAAAAAAATAAAAATTATCCTCTTACTCATTCAGTTTTAGTGACGAAAAAATGTGTGTAAAAAATAATACAAAAAAAAATTTTTTTGTTTTTAAGTGAATCATTTTAAGCATAATCGGAAAGGCAAAAAAAAATTTTTTTTTTAAATTTTAATTTCTGCCAAGTATATTAATATTCTTTAAATATTTAAACATTTTATTTATGTTTTAATCAATTGAACAAATGAAAAACAGAGTAAAACTGCAGAAAATTTAATAAAATTTTTAATAAAAATACACTAATACCCCGGTTTGCGTCGCCTCGTTCTGCGTCTGCTTCGAAGTTGCGTCTTTTTAAAATTTCTGTGATTTCGAAGTTGCGTCGTTTTTGTTTCAGTTTACGTCGCATGTTTCGATGTTGCGTCGTTAGTGTTTCGTTTTGCTTCGTTAATACGAAAATTTTTTTACAAAGCTAAAACAGAAAAAGGGGATTCCCCGTTTAAATCTAGTGCAAATTAAAGTTGTGCCTTTTTAAAATTTCTATGACTTCGAAGTTGCGTCGTTAATATGAAAATGATTGTACAAAGCTAGAACAGAAAAAGGGGATTTCCCGTTTAAGTCTAATGTAAATACTATTCAAATTCATATAATTCAAACTCTACTTAGGGCCATTATTACAACTTTAAAGTTGGCGTTAGTTAAAGTCAACTTTAGCTAAAGTGAACGGCAAAGTTACCTTTAACTTATTTTGGTTATTACAACCTACCGATAAAACAAAATTAACTTTTTCAAAAATATGGCAGTGCCGGAGCAAAGTCGATAAAACTGCTTAATTAAAGAAGTTTTTTTACCGCAGTGCAAAAGGAAAACTTCGTTTTGGTTGTTGTATGTGCTAATTTTGTTTAAATTTGAAATTGCCACATCGAAAATAGTATATGATTTAGCAAGTTCAAACATAAAGTGACCTTTAAATGTTAAAAGTAGGATGATCTTCCCTTTAGCTTAACGCTCACTTCTATCTTATTGGGTACTCGTAATAATGAAAAACAATTTATCTCTCCGTTAAAAGATAAGTTATATCCCTTTTGTTAAAGATAAGTTATAATAATGGCCCTTGAAGTAATAATATATTTCAGGGATTCCCCGCAACTATATTGTTACATTTTTACCTTTTAAAAACGTTAAAAATATGAGTTCGTGGATTGCAAATAAAATAAAAATGAATATGTGTTTAATTTTTATCAATTCTTTATTATCTGCACAGCTTTTGACCCACTGTTCCAGTTTATTCTACGTATACAACGATAATTTTCACAATATGTGTTTGTTCGTGATAATTCTCCGCTTACAACCTTTTTGTAAGCAACAACACTTGTTAGTTACTCTTCGCTCACAACCTTTTTGTAAGCACAACACTAACAACGGCTTCCTTCAGACGCAACTTGTCTGCACACAACCGATTGATTTATCACTTCAACCAAAGTGACGTCTTTATACACGGCTAGATTAATTCAAACTCCGAATACAACGTGCAGTCTGATTCAATTCAAACTGCTTAACTCTAAATCCTCCTTGCTCGCTTTGGCTTGCCTTTTATATCACTGGATCATAAGAGTGATGAATGCCCTCGAAGGATGATGACGGGAACATTCTAATAACGTAAACAACCTCTTTTAATATTTGTTTTTTCTTGTTTACATTCGTCCATGTAGGTTAGTTGTTGTTGGTTTATCTGTCTCTCCGCTATTTTATACTGCACATTGTTGTTGCTTGTTTACTTCTTTGTTCCCTTCATTTTGTTGTTGGTTATTTATGTCTTTTATCCCTTATTCTTGTTTATTCATCGATTTTGTAAACAAGCGCTTTATTTTTGTTGGTACATTTTTTTTCTCATTCATTGATTACATGAACAGTGCGCTGTTTTGTTTTTGGAGCTTTTGTTTATCATTTTAACAACACCATTTCCACTTTCGTAACAATATATTTGTTTTCTTCAAGTATTTTCCATGAGAAAAATTAGAAAAAAAATAGTTGTAAGTGCGAAAGTCGAACGGTCGTAAGTCGGGGTCAACCTGTACATACTTTGTAGTACACGCAATATCGAATTCGAATAACGTCGTTGCGCTTTACGTCGCCTTTTTTTTGGAGCCAACTGCGACGTAATCGAGTGATTACTATATGCCCAAAATTTTCTGTACGTTCTCCTTACATAGTATAATTAAAAAGAAAAATATATAGTCAAAAGCAAATTGTACGTGTTTATTGGAACAGATAATTAGCAGAAGCATTGTAATGTTAAATATATTTTTCGTACGCTCTCCTTACATAGAAAACAAAGTTTTCAATTGATTAAATCAATAAAAAAGTGTAACTAAAGTGAGTATTTGAATGACTTTCACTAAAATATTTATCTCGAAATCCAATAAATTAAGTAAACAAAAGGTTATTAAAGAAAATATTTATTGGTCTTAGAAAAAAATTAAATTAAAACAAATAAAAATTTATTCAAACATCTTATGCATAAAATGGTTAATAAAGTGATTAAACTATTAAAAAAATTATTTTATGATAATATTGATAATTAAATAATACACAGTAATTAAATTTTTTAAAAAAATATAATAAAAAAAGAAAAGATACAGACTATCAAAATAATGGTTGTCAGTCTATCATTTCAAAACAACACTTAAAATCGGGAAATCATCACATAAACAAAATGGTAAATTTTAATTGATTTTTATTTTTCATTATTATTATTAATTAGGATACATATTAACTCATAAAAATTATTTTTTAATTATCATGGAAATTATGTTTAACCCTTAGACTACGAACCTCGATTTCTGTCATAAAGGACGGAGTGGGGTAACTAAGGTACCCCAAAGAAAAATGGGATTTTTATGTCTTTATGTTTGCATAAAAGTACTAAAAAAAAATTATTTTGAAATTAAAACATTAATATTTTATTAGTTTTCAGTTTTTCTTTTTAATTATCACATCAAAAAACATTAATTTAAGACAGAAAAAAATTTTCGGATTTTCGAAATTATTGAAAAAAAAAACGAAGATTGGAGGACCTAAGTTAGCCCACTCCGTATTCTAAGGCTCTCAAAAAAATGAGAGCTAAAATTCAAAGTCAAATGCAATTCATTAGTTGATATGTAGAGTGTTAGGTTTGTAGAGTAGGTAGGTTAGAAGGGTTGTACTAGTCGGTTAAGACAAGCACAGTACCCGGAGGTCGAAATTGACCAATTGTACATAAATAGGTTGGTAACTAAACAAATATCTCATGCCTATCGGCTCTCAGCTGAACCATTACATACATACATACATAATTGGCCATTACAACCCTTCAGTCAGGATTACGATCTAGCTTCGCACACCACTTATGTTGTGTGCGTTAATTTTATACATGAGTGGCGGGACCTACAGTCTAAAGTCGACTCCGAACGACAGATTTTTTGAGAAGCTTTTCATGGCAATTTTTACTCTCAGAGTCTTTGCCAGTAATCTGCTGAGAGGAAGTCTCCGAAGAAATATTTTTCGTTTTGATGTCTGACCTGGAATTCGAACCCGAAAAATAGACTAACTGACAGACCGATAGACGGACGTACAGATTAATGACATCAGTTTTAATAATCTGACACTTGTCACGAAACTGTTTTTTGGGGGGGAGCGCTTTTTTTAATTGAAAAAAACAACCACAAGTATTACTAGAGTAGCCAATGTCACCATAATTCTATTACTGTCCTGTTGCATGTAAAAAAAATTGGTATACCTTGGGCTGTTTTAGAGACTTTCTTTAATGGCCTTATAATCTACGGCGAAGCTTGTTGCACTTTATAGAATGAATTATGCTCCATATTGAACCTGCACACAGTTTTTCCCAATCTCAAGATTTTCAATTTAATTTGAGTAACTTTTTTTCCAACGATTGTTGGGGATTTTTCTCTGCTGTATCGATGTAAGGTAGAAAAAAATTCGCGACATGTGTAATTCCAAAAAAACAAAAAACTTTCAATCTTAAGAATTTCAATTGAACAATTTTTTTCCAACGATTATTGAGGATTTTTTTCTGCTATTTCGATATAAAGTAGAAAAAAAGATTCGTAGCATGTGCAATTGCTTAATAAAAAACACCAAAGCCTTCAAATTTCATGATTTATAATTCAGTTTGGGTGAGTTTTTTTTTCGAACGATTGTTGGAAATTTTTTTCTGCTATTTCGATACATACATGCATAATTGGCCATTACAACTCTTCAGTCAGGATTACGACCTAGCTTCTCACGCCACTTATGCTGTGTGCGTTAATTTTATACATGAGTGGCGGGACCTACAGTTTAAAGTCGACTCCGAACGACAGATTTTTGAGAAGCTTTTCATGGCAATTTTTACTCTCATAGTCTTTGCCAGAAATCTGCTGAGAGGAAGTCGCCGAAGAAATATTTTTCGTTTTGATGTCTGACCTGGGATTCGAACCCGGGCCTTTTGTCTAATAAGCCAAGACACTACCCACTAGACCACGGCGACTTTCCTTATTTTTCTTGCATTTTATGAAAAATCTTAAAAAATTTTTAAATTTTTAATAAAACAGAAATAAATTTATAAAAAAAAACAAATTTACAAACTTTTGGCTAAATTCATGAAATTCCCAAATTTTTTTGCCGCACTAAAACTTTTACTGTACACTGTATGTATGTATGTACTTATAGAATTATTTAAAATTAAAAATTTTCTATTTATTTTAATCTGAATTGATTTGATTTTAAATTACAATTAAAGGTTTATTATGCTTTCCTGAAATTTAATAAACAACCCTCGTATGTATGTTTCTTTAGTTTAGTTTTTGATTATTTTTTATATATTTTTTTTTTTTTATAAAAAAAAGAAAACGCACAAATAGTTTTCCATTTGTTTTCTTCTAATATCTTACAAGCCCTTTAAAAATAAAGAAAATCAAGGTCAGTCGTAAAGTTTTCCAATGGAATTTTCTAATTCTTTCAACACACTCGTATATACTAGAACATACATAAGCATTGCCATTGATTTTCCTCATAAAAACTGTATGTTAATGTTCTCTATTCAGATATTCGTAGCGTAGAAAAGAAAAATTGTTACAAATAACCAAGAGGAGGAGAATTACAAATGAAATAAACAATAAAAAAAAAATACAACAGAAATGTATTTTAGAATACTAAAATTAGAATAAAAAAAGTAACACAACAATAACATTTTTTATAAATAAAATAGAAATTAAAAAAAAAATTAAAATTAATTAGAGCGAAACAGCATGGTATGGGTACTCCACTGCTATGCCTACTTTTAAAGGTTTCATATGGAAAATAGCCCACACGATAAATATTTTAAAAAACGAAATTATACCGCATTTTTTAAAAAAAAAAGTGTTCAAATTTCTATAATTTAATTTAGTAACCGGAAGTACAAGGGCTATTTAAAGTTTTACTATAAACCCTCTAATTAAAAATTGAAATTCAGTAAAAAGATACGTTTTTTTTTCTGAAACATTCAAATCCATACCATATGGTGATGTCAGAAGTTGAAAAATTAATTCAAAATAGTAGCCACAAAACAATAAAAAAAAAACAGGAAAAAATTAGAATAAAATGTTAAAATGATTTATTATAATCATAATTAAAACTTAAGTATATTTCCAGTATACATACATCCCTGCTCATAATAATAGATACACCTTATTCTAAAATATTAAAGCAACGTTAACTGTAAAAATGGCCTCAAAAAAGCAGCGAAAACTATTTGTTTTATTATAATTCCATTTGACTACATCTTTAATACGAAAAATTTCACAGGTACAAGCATTTATTTAAATATTAAAAGCGAAATTCCGATGAATCCATAAAAATTGCTGTTCATGAGAAATCACGGAAAATCATTGAGAGAGATATCAAAGAACTTAGGAAACTCCTGGCAGACCTAAGAAAACCAACTCAGAAACAAATAGACGAATAATCGTATTGGCAAAAAATGACTTCTTCAAATCGTCTGATGATATTTCTGTCAGGATTTTTATTGAAATTAGTTCAAAACCAATTCGGAGTTGACTTGTACAAGCGAATCTTCTAGAAAAAACTTGCTGCAAAATTTTTACTAATTGGAAAACGGAAGAGAGATTACAACTTGCTAAAGAGCATTGACTTTGGTCTGGAAAATATGGCGATGCATTGTATGGGAGCGATGAAACCGAAATAAATTAATTTCTAAATGAATTTTTCCCATCGTTTCCAAACGAATTTATTTTTGTTTCATCGCTAGAGATTATCTTTCGTTACTTTTTCCGCCATCTGCTCCATGTTCTGTTTGTTCTGTTCTATTATTGTATTCCCTCTTCCGTTTTCTCATTAGTAAAAATTTTCCAGCAAGGTTTTCCTGAAAGATTAGCTTGCACAAATCTACGACGAATTGTCTTGGACTAATTGCAATAAAAATCCCAGCCGAAATAGCATCAGAGGATTTGAAGTGGTAATTTTTTGCCAATCCGAGTATCCGTTTATAGGTGTCTGAGCTGATTTTCTTAGGTCTCCTTCAAGATTCTGGCGTTTATTTTTTGGTTAAAGCATTTTTCACAAAGTGTAAAGATCTTCCTAAGATTGGCCGTGATTTCTCATGGGTTTTAACAACTTTTTTCTCTTCTTCAGTGAGAATGAGAATTTCCTTCCCTTTCCTTTATAATATTTT
>CM025792.1:85926561-85947026 GCA_014635995.1 Sarcophaga peregrina | reverse complement strand
CCAAGATGATCTTCCCCTGAGGGACATTGGTGCTAAAATACTCATTAGAAGATTGTGTGTTTGATCTGCTTGCTGATCTGCCTATTTTGCTTGTGTGTCTTTTTCTTTTGTTGTAAATGTAAGCATCATGCAATGAATCAAACATATTTCGAATCGTATGAGTTTGATGTCAACAAAGTTGTAGGCAAACTCATTGCAAACCCCTGTACTTATAGATCGTGATTGTAGTGAGTATAAATGGATCACGAGCAGTTAAATTTATATGTATGTCTGTTTTCTTTGTTTGTATATGACGAGTCACTCGAATCTTTTATAAGAGTATTTTTCTAAATTTATGAATCTGAATGAGTAGGCGTATGAATCAAAAACATATTTCGAATGTTAGGAGTTTGATGTCAACGTTGTAGTGAGTATGAATGAATCACAAATACATAGTAAAATTTCAATATTTTGTGGACTCACTTATATTCAAAATTTCATGAGTGCTTATGAGTAGCGAAAAAACGTTTCATTGCTGATCTCTGGTGTTCACTTCAACTACCATAGGCAATACCATATCTGTTTGGCAATTTAAGGAATTGATTTATTAGCAGAAATCAAATTATTACTAGGAATTCCTTTCATCATTTCATTACTTAGTAATGAAGTTTAAACGCTTTCTTTTTTTTTTCCTTCTAATTAATTTGCATTGGCAACACTGTACACTTAGCCATGCTTGTGTGTTGTCACAGTCACAGTGGTGTATTGTTATCCTTCATTTTCATTTTTTTTCAATATTTTCATGATTATTTGATATGATGATGACGCTTTTATCGGGGTACAGTTTTTCAATTCAATAAATTTATAATAAACAAAAACAAATACAAAAATAAAAATATAAATCAATAAAATTGAAGGCAACAACAACAATAATAATAATAAAAAAAAATAAAAAAAATAAATTTATTATAATCATGAACGAAAACTGAAACTCAAACTCAAACTAAAATTAATAATAAAACTGATTATAAAACAGTAAAAAGAGGAGAAAAAAAATGACTGGATAATGTTTTTTTAATAATTGGCAACAAAAAAAAAAACAATGAAAACAACTACAACAACAACAACAGGAACATTACATAAAATGTGGTCCCATAGATAATGAATCGTATGAACAGGTCGAAAATAAATTAATAAATTGTATGGACAGACATGATTATCTTGTATGTGTATGTGTATTTGTGCATTATCAGGAGATGTTATTAATAATAATAAAAATATACACACACACACACACACACAGGCATATATTTAATTTATTTATTTTTTTTTTTTGGTTTTTGTGTAACGACAATAATTTAAATGAAAATTTATTAAATAGTCGTTTGTATGGATTTAATAACACCACAAGTGTGCGCGATTCCATTTTGCAATTCCTCAAACACAAAACTGTCTACATGATGCCTTAGTTGGATGTCAATAGACTTGGGGTCCTTGATTGAACCCCTCTTTTTAATCTGCCTATCTATCATATGCAGGAGTAGCTACTAATCTAACTTACAGTTCTGTGTTTTGTTATCTGTTGCACTCTTTTACTATTTCATCTTCGTTTCTTTAAGGCGCATATAAGGGTGACCATTTTCAGCGGTTATATTATTCACTTCTTCTCGACCTTCTGTCAAAAGTTTGTACCACTTGTGAACATTTTTTCGAATCACCGTATGTCACTGTAAAGTCGCCGTAGTCTATTAGGTAGCAAGAATCATCATATATATTATTTCTAAAGCACTTTTCTTTGTCGGTTGCAAATATCTTCCATACTACCGCATCAAATTTAATGAATGATATCTCATTTTAAAGCTTATATCTCACACTAATGGCGAAAAATAATTAGAAATTGAAAAATTAATATTTTCATTGATAAAAATTATATTTTATATGATAATACTGTTGTCATTATGATTATATGTTTTTGTTCAAGTGTGGTAATACAGGGTCGCTTAATAGCAAAGCAGTTCTATATAATATAGTATGCATTAAAATTCATTCTGGTAATACCGGTATTTACTATAATGCCGTTTATTACTAAATCAGTTATATATAATATGAATATTAAATTGTAAAAAGCTGTTTTTTTGGGCAATACTTTGCAGTAGTTGTTAGACCAATTGCGATAAACAGGGTCGCTTAATTGTAATGTTATTCCATTAAGCCATTTTGGTAATGTAGTTATTGTCATGGCATTGTTTGTTTTATCAAGTGTAGTAATACGGGTTAATAAATGGTACCAGGCTAATCGTAACAAACTTGGAAGAGTAGATCATATGATCAAAAATTATTCATACCGATAAAACTGTACACATACCCTGAAGCAACCTTACACCTTCTGATCCAACAAAGCCTTTCGAAAAGACACGAAAACAATTCCCTGTGAAAGTTGCTTTTGCTATGACGATAAACAAAGCACCAGGTCAAACTCTTCAAAAATTAGGATTGCATTTACCAGAACCGGTCTTTTCACCTGGGCAGTTATACGTGGCTTTTTCCCGAGTGCGTACGTTTAAAGATATTTTTGTTTGTATTAAGGATTCGTACGGGCAAATAGTTAACGATGATCATGTCATTACCTCTAACATTGTATTCAAAGAAATATTATAAAAGCATTTAAACATACTCGTAAGTATGTATGTATGTAAATATGTATGATGATTACTCCATCACGCACACAAAATTAAAACTTTCTGCGCATCTTGAATCAATGACGTCACGAAAATTGTTTTCATTGTTTTCCTATTGGCTAATGATAATGTAAATTATATTGCAGGGCTGCCAACTACTTTCGCGTAGTGCATACACTTTTTAGAAGAAATGTTCATTTTCACATATGAAAACGACTTGGAAACCTTTGAAATAGCCCAACAACGTCATCTAACGGGAAATCATGTGCAAGACGTAATCTTTAGTTTATTATTCTTGATTAGGTAGTGTGTTGGCTTATTAGGCGTAAAGCCAGGATTCGAGCCCCAGGCCAGACATCAAAACAAAATACAAAAAATATTTCTTCGGCGATTTCCTCTCAGCAGATTTCTGCCAGAAACTCAGAGAATAAATAGAAAATTGCCATGAAAAGTTTCTCTAAAAAAATCTGTCGTTCGGAATCGACTTTAAACTGTGTGTGGTGTGAGAAACTAGGTTAAGAGTCGTAATGTTATGTATGTTACTGTCAACAATTGGAGTTTTTTTGAGCACTTCATTTAATTTTTTACACAAGATTTCCTTTTGGTGTTCGCCATAGTCTAGTAGGTAGTGTTTTAATTTATTAGACGTGAGGCCACGGTTTAAAGCCCCATGTCTGTACGGATTGTTATAGATGAGATCCCATAAGATAAGTTCACATTAAACTGCCGGGTATCACAAGCTTCTCTTCTACCTCCAACTCCAACGAACTTCTTTGTCTAACTTGAAATCCAATTTACTATTTTGCTGATGACTCAATGGAGATTGAGCAAAAGGTCTTATCCGATCTACAATCAATTTCACAAATTGTTTACTGACTTACAAGCTCAGCAATAATATTACGTCCCTTATAGTTATAGGTGGTGGAATTCAGAAGTTCTTGATATGCTAAGCATGAAAATGTTCGGTGGAAAGCTGTTCAAGTGGCTCCGTTTTTTAAGACGGTACAAGAAATACTTCACTTCATCTGTATTTACTATTTCGACCGAGAAGGCTTTCTATATGTGGGCCAGTGTAGAGGCTTCTCGATCGCATACATGGGAGAGCGAAAATACTTATTAATGGCAGTAGGATATCCAACTCAATTCGTTAAAGCATCGTTTCCAATGTTTCTGGAATGGATAAGGGAGCTCTTTAAAGAAAATTGCATATCCTTACGTAATGCAGGTCTGTCATGTACATCCGATTGTTGTTAAATTGCCAGCTGGTAGTACATTGTATCACATAAAAAAAATTCGTTCTTTAGCCGAACTAACTGCATTTCCCTTCCTATTCAGTTTTTTTGTATCATAACGATTCAAATCTTGTGTCTCCGACCTCTTTCCTTCTGCCCCTAATCTATTTGCAACATAATGCAATGCATGAATAGAGGCCATTCCCTGATTTTGTAAAGCAATCTTGCATCTTTGATTTGCAAGGGATCTTTCAATTATTCTGGTATGTTAGGAAGCTTTTAGATAAGACACTAAACGAAAAGACGAAATTGGTATGGCGTAGTAGGCAGTATGTTGTCTTATTAGACGTGAGGCCGTAGTTCAAACCACAATCACGACATCGCCAACAAAACCAAAAAAATATTTCTTTCGACGATTTCCTCTCAGCAGTCTTGTATTACAGGTTTCTCAAAAGCCTGTTGTTCGGAGAATTAACACATACAACATGGGTGGTGTGATAAGCTAGATTGTAATCCTGACAGCAGTTTTAAAATAACCAATTAGGTATTAGCCTAGTTTACTTATTGGAACACATGTGACGCCTCCATTCTATAACGCTTTAAGTGTATTTAGAACGTGTTTAATCTTCTTGCATGTTCTCTTACTTAAATACTATCGAAATTTGGTTAAGATGATCCAATCCGTTCCAAAGTTATAGGGAAAATTCTACTTAGAACACACATATATTCATATGGCGCGTGAAAATTTGAGGGCTTATAACTCAAAATACACTTTTTCGATTTACGGTTTTTTATGCCCTGCATTTTATGCCCTGTATAAATAGAGAGTCGCCGTGGCCTAGTGGGTAGTGTGTTGGCTTATTAGACAAAAGACCCAGGTTCGTATCCCAGGTCAGACATCAAAAACGAAAAATATGTCTTCGGCGACTTTCTCTCAGCAGATTTCTGGCAAAGACTCTGAGAGTAAAAATTGCCATGAAAAGCTTCTCAAAAATCTGTCGTTCGGAGACGACTTTAAACTGTAGGTCCCGCCACTCATGTATAAAATTAACGCACACAACATAAGTGGTGTGAGAAGCTAGGTCGTAATCCTGACTGAAGGGTTGTAATGACCAATTATGTATGTATGTATGTTATACAACGCAGTGCTATAATTTGTAAACAAGTTTATTGAATTGGATGAGGCAATATTCGAAAATCTTCGATCATATCCTTTAATTTTAAGCATATTTTAGAAGAGTCACCGAATTGAAAATAAAATGCAAATCACTTGTAGTAAATTACCATAACAATGATTCAATATTAAAATATTTTGACTACTTTAAATAGCAAAATAATGTAGATTTTAATCATTTTCATTTAATTTAAGAAACGTTTCATATATTTAGGCAATTTTAATCACCTTGTAGAAGAGTCACCGAATTGAAAATAAAATCCAAATCATCTGAAGTAAATTTCCATAATAATGAAACAATATTAAAATATTTCGACTACTTTAAATAGCAAAATAATGTAGATTTCACTAATTTTCATTTAATCTAAGAAACGTTGCATATATTTAGGGAATTTTAATCACCTTGTAGAAGAGTCAACGAATTGAAAATAAAATCCAAATCATCTGAAGTAAATTTCCATAATAATGATTCAATATTAAAATATTTTGACTACTTTAAATAGTAAAATAATGTAAATTTCAATAATTTTCATTTAATCTAAGAAATGTTGCATATATTTAGGCAAATTTTTTTTATTGTAAGTTGCCTATATTTAGGCAACTTTTCCTTTTATCTAATTGAAGGCAGCTTTTTTCATAAATTTTTTCCTAAAAATATGCAATATATGTTGTAAAAAATGATTAAAGCTGCCTAATTTTAGGCGCTTAAATGCATGTAATAGTACATGCAACTCCAGTTCTTTATATAAATTGTGTATATATATTCTATGTACAATATATAGAGTAAATAAATTTGTATATAAGGTTATATTATATGGTTTATGTATCGTATATAATAATAATAATAATATATGTAGTATACATAGGTATTATTTACAGCAAGCAAGGGATAATAATAGTTTTAATTTTTATTGTTTTTATTTGGATTTTAATTTGAAGTTCAATTTCGTTTTAAAAAAAAATTTTTTTTTTGTTGCAATTTTTAAGCCAATTTTTGTTTATTTTTTTTAATATTTTTTTTTAATATTTTTTTTTTTTTTTGTAAGGACAGAGGAGGGGTTTTTTTATATTTTATATATAATAATAGAGGAGTAGTAGTAGTAGTAGAGCTTTATTGATTAATTTATTTATAATTTATATTCTATTTTTATTTTTTTAAAAGAATATGGATGCTGTTGTTTTTATTTAAAAAAAATTATAAACAGATTTGGGGGGGACTCACAATGTCTCTAGGCTTAGTAGTCCTTTTATAATTTAACTGTAAATGTATATCAAAAGAGTTTCTTAATTGCTGTAACAATAGTTGATGTAATAAACCACTTGGCAACATTGTCAATACAACTATTAATGACGTTGTCGTCATGACTTGGTTTTTTTATTTTAATTTTTTTTTTGTTGTTTCTTGCACTTTTAAAACACTTAAAGATTTAATTTTTTTTTGTATTTATTTCAAAGGTTTTTCCTTTTTTTATTTATTTTTTATTAATTTATTTTTTCTTTATTATTTTTTATTTTTTTATAATTTTTTTTATTATTTTTTTATAATTTTTTTTGTGAAATTGTATGCCACTCAATATAAAGTAAGTGAGCGGTGGTTTGTCGCTGTTATTGTGTTTTTTTTTTTATTAGCCGTTATATTGTATTTAATAGTTCTGTTCTCCTCTCTCTCTCTCTTTCTCTCTCCTGTCTTTATATGTATTTACTTAAAGAGTTTCTTGGTTTTTTTTCTGGTTTTAATATGGCGTTTACTGCGCGTTTTTAATTTGGGCAAAAGTTTAAGCATTTTTGAAGGATTGTTTTTATTTTTCTTTTAATTTTAAATTAAATTTCTTTGTTTTTTTTTTCAAAACTTCTTTTTTTTCTTTATAAAAGTGTCATTCACACTGTGTGAGTAATTTAAATGCTCTCTTTCTCTCTTTTTCCGTGTTTTTTTTTATTAAATGCTCATGTGCTTATTCACTAACACTTTGTTACTTTGTTTTAATAGCTTGCGCTTTCGCTCTCTCTTTCTTTTTCTTTTGCTTTAGCTTTCTTTTATGCTGCTGCTGATGCTCTCACTCACTCTCTCTCTCTCTCTCTCTCTCTATTTTTTTATTTACACAAATACACACTTAGCCATACACATTGCCACATATACATACATACACCTTATGTTGTAGTATGTGTGTGTATGAAACTTAATTAATTATCCTTAAATTAAAAATGGTCCATATGTTAAATTTTTTTTCTTTATATTTTTTGTTGTTGTTTTATTTTGAAAAATTTTTTTTTTTTTATATTTTCTTAAGAACCATTTTTTCTTATTTTTTTATTTATATTTTTGGCAGTTTGTGTTTTGTTTATCCCTTTTTAATTTAATTTAATTTAAAAAAAAAACTTTATTTTTCCTTTTTATTTATTTTGTTTGTTTACTTTCTTAACTTTGGTTATTTAAAACTTACAGAACTTTTACAGGGTGTATCACTTGTTTATCATACCGACAAAAAAAATTTACACGCCGAAAGTGTAGCCACGACCGGCTACTTCTGTTTCACGTACGCGTTTTCTGTAGACTGATTTGAATTTTCCGCCTTGAGTCTTTTTTAAGCCGTAAAACATCCAAAATAAAAGGATGCGAGAGCACACACAAAAAAAAATGAATTTTTCCAACTGCACACACTCGTCGTCGTCGTCTCTTTATTTACTTGCCGTTATGTTGTTATTGCTTTTGTTACACACCCACACATAGTAAATACGATACTACTACTGTCTCTGAGTATTTATTATAATAACAACACGACACCAATACTACTACTACTACAACTACAACTACTGCTTACAGTAACGAATAAATATTTTCACCACCCTGGGTTTTGTTTTTTCTTCTTCTTGATATTTTTTTTTTCTTTTCATTTGTTAGCTAGAGATAGAGAGGGAGAGAGAGAGCAAGTGAGACTAAAAGACACTCACCCACAATACCCTGGCGGCTGGGATCTACTCTTGTACTACACATTTATGAATTGTAAATTTTTTCTTGTTTGTTTGCATGTGTGTGTGTGTTACTTACTTGCTTACTTTCTTTCATTCTCTCTGTGTATTTGTTTGTTTTTGTGTTCTTGTTCTTGTTGTTGTTGTTGTTATTTTTATATTAACTTTTCATTTTGTTTACATTTTACTCTCTTCAGCTTTTCGTGTGTATGATGGATGTATAACGGTTTATGTATGTAGTATGCCGGTGTGTCCAAAGGACAATAAAAGCTAAAAAGTTTCATAAACTAGTGATTTTTCATAAGAAGCAAGAGAAAAAAAAAACGCAAAATTAGCTTATAAATGTATTCACTGTGTGTCACTGTGCAATGCAGTGCAGTGCAGTCACTGTTGCTTCAATAATTACAGAACTTCTGGATTTAAATCGTGTAATAAAAATTGTTTCACATTGTATTTTAAATAAATTGTCTTGTAATACTGGGTTCAGACATGCAACTTTATTGCGTAAATCGCAATAAACGTAATTATTGATCTCAATATTTCATATAAAATTTCGTTTAATTATTGCGCAATAAATTCATAAATTGTTATAATATTGATTAAAACTTTAAATACAACACTGTCATAAGTACGTTCAGTGAGCATATTACATTTTTCCGAACACTTTCTATTGATATTTGACAACTCAAATGTAAACAACGATAGTGCCATAAGCAAAAGCTTTCTTTTCTGCAAGTTACCCACAAAATGATCAAATTTTTATATCTCATCCTTCTAAGGAAAACCACTTTGAAGTCACATGTAGTCCCTGTTAACCCCAACATTAACGGCATTTCGATTAATCATTAGCAAATACCTTTTCCAATGTTAAATTGTTTTCCATTTTTTCCAAAAAAAAATATTTTTGGCACTAATTTTCGCGATTAAATTAAAAGCAATTGTGTTGAAGCAATCAGCTGTTTTGCTGTTAAATAAATTTTCGTAGATTATATGTCTGAACGCTAAAAATATTGTTCTCAATAAACCGTATATTGACGCAATAAAAGTGCATGTCTGAACATAGTATAAGCATTTCTTTATTTATTAACAAACAATTGCTAGGTCATAAACAGTTAGTTAGCGCTAGAAGTAATGTCTAGGAGTAGGATGATTGTAATTAATTTGCAGTTTGCCGTAGTACTGTTGCCCAAACACGTGCATTATTCTACTGAGGGAAGCTGAATTTTTTGTTTTCTTCTGTGCATGAGATCTTTTACCAGGAATTCCAAGATAATTGTTTTACTTTTCTAAGGTTTATGGACAAAGAAAACTCCAGTCGCCATTACCTTCCTACTTTTGGAATCAATTTCACCTTCTGTATTTAGATGAAACATCTTCTGTAAAAATATTTTGGGTTGTCATATGTATGTCAGTACAAATGCATGCTTAGTTGGTATTCCTCAAGATGATATCCTCATAGAGAATAAAATGGATTTCTCTTCTACTAAATTCAAGGTATTTGCCTCGCAATTCCACACTCCAAGTCTACTTTAATACATCGGAATAAAGTATTGGATTCAATGAAAGACCAGAGCCTCTGGTGGCTCACGCTAATAGTCTAGCGTGCGTAGCGTCTAGCGTCCAGGGCGCTCATAAAAAATTGTACTCTAATAACCCCGTTTTGCGTCGCTAATTGCTCTTTTAGATCTTCTGTACATGTTGGGGAAAAAAATCAGTTTTATATTCCAAGCTGAACCGAAGTTATACCAAAAAGTGTTTGCGGTAATTAGATCATAGGACTTATGTCTTGAGAACACACAATTTCGAATTTGCACTAGATTTAAATGGGAAATTCCCTTTTTCTTTTTTAGCTTTGTACAAATATTTTCGCTTTAACTACGCAAATCGCAACTTCGAAACATGCGACGCAAATTGAAACACAAAACGGCGCAACTTCGAAATCACAGAAATTTTGAAAAGACGCAACTTCGAAGCAGATGCAGAACGAGGCGACGCAAACCGGGGTATTAGTGTATTTGGTTTCTATTAAACTCGTTATTGTACGCACTATTTATGTGTGCCACTGTTTCCAACTTATACAACTTACACGACTATTCGCTATTCTACTCAGAATGGATATCTTCAAACCACGACTGTTCTTTTCACACGCAACGCGACTTCATACAAGGCTGACTGAATTCTTACTACCTGTTGCTTGCTTCATTTTGTCTTTTTATATGCGCAAGCAATCGGTGTGATGAAGGTTCTTGAAGCAGAACGTGTGTGTTAATTCGATAAATGAGAGGCGGGACTTACAGTTTAAAAACGATTCCAAACGACAGATTTTTTTTTTTTTTTTTTTTTTTTTGAGAAACTTTTTCTGGCAATTTTATGTCTGACCTAGAGTTTGAACCGTGGCCTCACGTCTACTAAGCCAACACATTACTTACTAGACAACGGCGGCTTACTTGCTAAATCATGGACCATAGAAAATTCAAACGAATTTCCATGTGAGATAGACACACTCATCTGCAGGTTAGCAAAGATAAGATGGGACTTGATTCTTCTGGAAGTACTATGCAGATTTGGGCCGTCATGGTCCTTTGGATGCTCAAGTCAGGAGTTTGGGAATACCTCATAATGACTACTGCAGAAGCTGTAACGATGTCGAAGAAGAAGTGCCCCAAAAAACTCATTTCTGTCATTTTCAGGCCTCTTGGAACTTGAGGAATAGGATTTTTGAACACCCAGAATTTAGTGAAAAACATGTTGTCCGTCCAAAGTTTGGAAACGAAAGAAGTAGAAATCTTTTATACCCAGAATTTAGAGACAGAACATTTTGTGTCTAGCCAAAGGAGATTCGTACCCCTTCATAAGATTCTCATGATTTTTTTTTTTTTTTAATTAAACCAGCACTCAGGGTACTCATGCAGTGCATTGTGCAGATTTAGGAAATGTGGAAAGAGGGAAGTTGCGAACGGTAAGGAAACGAGTTGCTGCTGGTTAGACTATAAAATGGCCAGTGCTATACCACCTTCGACATTAGACAGTCTACAGCAATCGTCCCCAAGAAGCCTGCAGTTTCTCACACCACTTATGTTGTGTGTGGTAATTTTTATACAGAGTGGTGGTGGGACCTACAGTTTAAAGTCGACACCGAATGACAGATTTCTGAGAAACTTTTCAAGAAGAGAAAGAGAAGAAATATTTTTTTTTTTATTTTTTGATGTCTGGTCTGGGACTCGAACCCTGGCTTTACGTCTAATAAGCCAGCACACTACCTACTAGACCACGGCGACCCCCAAATGGTCGGAGAATACCACCCAGAAGCTTTAATTATATGGTGAAGTAGGTGGAGTATCTATGTTACAGCGATAATTTAGAGGATTTACGCCCATTAGGGCGGCTGCTTGTTTAAACTAGTTTAACCTAAGATCGCTTGCGCAGAGGATTATAAAAAGCGTTCTTCTATCTCCTTGTTCCAAAGCTAAGTGACCTAAATGTGTACATATGTAGGTTAGGTTAGGTTAGAGGACGTGTACTTGTCAATTCTAACAAGTACAGTACTCGGTGGTCGAATTGACCCATTGTACTACGTCCTATCTTCTCACACCACTTATGTTGTGTGCGTGAATTTTATACATGAGCGGCGGGACCTACAGTTTTATAGTCGACTCCGAACGACAGAATTTTGAGACTCTTTTCATGGCAATTTTTACTCTCAAAGTCTTTGCCAGAAATCTGCTGAGAGGAAGTCGCCGGAGAAATATTTTTTCGTTTTGATGTCTGACCTGGGATTCGAACCCGGTTCTTTCGTCTAATAAGCCAACACACTACCCACTAGACCACGGCGACTTCGCGTCAACTAAGAATGGCTTAAAAAGGAGATTCCTCACTTCTTTTCTACCGCACAATGGGGCCACCAAAATCTTCTGATCTCAATCCGTTGGCCTTTTACGCCTGGGGCATTTTGAAGAGTAAGGTTCTGACTAAAAAATACCAAAGTGTCGATCATCTCAAGACGGCACTTCACCGGAAATGGGCCAAAATACCGCAGAGCCACTTTCGTGCAGCCTGTTATGGCTTTGTTGGCCGTTTGAAGGCCATAATTCGTACCAAAGGTGGCCAATTCAAACAAATCTAAATTGATTCTAAAATTTTATGATATTTCCAACATTTTTTTTGCTTTTGAACAATAAAATTAAAAAAAGAAATTAAAAAAGTTTTGCGCTTTACTTTGTTGCATTATATATCAGCCACCCTGTAGTGAATAGACTACGAAAACAATGTCTTGTAATCACCTAAGAAAGGATTCATGACCATCCTAAGTTCGTTTTAGGTGAATTTTTCTATCGAATATCTGGTCCTTTTGGTAGTGTAAGCCCTCTAAGTTTCGTTTTCTTAATGGACCCTCCATACAAATTTAAATTTTGTATACAAAATGCAAACCATTATGGTGTTAAACATAAAAAAAACGAATAAAAACTTTCTAATTTCTAATAATCAAACCAACAATGCGTCTACGAAAGTTGAAATTAATCGCGATAAAAAAATCAAGAAAAAAAATAAAAAAACGAAACAAAAACGCATTTAAGGTCACAGGATTCCAAAAATATTTGAATATTTCATGTTAAAAATAAATTTAAATGCGACGCAAATTTTATAATAAAAACATGGCGATATTTCCGCTACAAATACACACTCATATATACACATACATACACACATACATACGTCCTTATATTTATAAAATTCTGGCAATTAAAATTATAAACAAAAAAAAACAAAAACAAACACCACCAGAAAACAAGACAAAAAAGGGGAGGGGGGGGGGGGAACTTAATAAAAATTAAAAACAAAATTTTTCGATTATTTTAGTTGAATTAGTTGGAATTTTTTTCTTCTTCTTCTTAATTGTTTTTGTAAATATTTGTTAAGCAAAACAACCGAAAAAAAATGTTTTTTAAAAGCGAAAATTTAGGTCACAATGTTAAAACGGAGGGATGGAGGGATGGGATGCATGCAAGCAAGGTAAAGTTTCTGACTGTGGCCAACATGGCGACCACCAGGACGATCCTTGTCTTGCTGTATTCAAGTTGACACGCAGCCTCCTCGCGGCCCCTCCTGGATGGCATTCTAGTACCCGCTAGATGTTAACTAATGCGTGCAGCGAAGTCCAATCCCCTGGACGTTAAATTTGGGTTGTGCGTAGGGCTTGGAACCCACCACGTAAAAACTTTTCTCCAATGAAAACTAATATATATAATTCCAAAAAGATCCCCTTTAAAGTTGACGACCACGGCAAACGTTCAAAGGACAACGATTTAAGAATAGCCACTTGGAACGTCCGCACCCTTCACAGGGTGGGCGCTTCCGCCCAGCTGGCGGATGCCCTCAAGAAATGTAGGACTGACATCACTGCCATACAGGAAATGCGATGGATAGGGCAAGGATGCAAAAGGCTAGCATCTTGCGATGTGTACTACAGCTGCCATGTTGATAAGCACGAATTTGGATGCGGATTTGTGGTTAATAAGAGACTTCGCCACCTTGTCTCTGGGTTCACACCTGTGAACGAAAGAATAGCCACAATCCGCATCAGAGCAAAATTCTACAACATCAGCCTGATTTGTGCTCACGCCCCGACGGAAGATAAGGACGATGTGGTTAAGGATGCCTTCTACGCTAAACTCGAGGACGTATATGATAAGTGCCCGGCCCATGACGCAAAAATTGTCCTCGGGGATTTTAATGCAAAGGTCGGGCGGGAAGGTATCTTTGGCCCCACTGTCGGACAGTTCAGCCTCCACGCGAACACTACCTCCAATGGTATGAGGCTGATCGATTTCGCCGCGGCGCGTAACATGGTAGTATGTAGCACCAGGTTTCAACATCTCGACATCCACAAGGCCACTTGGATGTCCCCCGATCGATCAATTTCCAACCAGATCGATCATATTGTGATTGACGGAAGGCATGTATCCAGTGTACTAGATGTGCGCACATTTAGAGGTCCGAACATTGACTCGGACCACTACCTTGTCGCAGCCAAGTTTCGATTGCGCATTAGCACCTCGAGGATGGTGCGCTCTAGTACACTGCGGAAGCTGGATGTCAGGAAGCTGCGATCACAAGGGACAGTTGAGGCGTTCTCCGCTCAACTCTCGGATAAGCTCCGTCGATCCCCACCTAATCTCAACGACATTGGAGGACTGTGGGCCAACATCTCCCACTCCTTGCGCACTACTGCGGAAACAGTCCTTGGTTTCGAGCGCCCACCCCAACGAAATCAATGGTACGATGAGGAGTGTCGCGAGGCAGCTGCAGCGAAAAACGCCGCATACAAGAAGACGTTGCAGTCTGCTGCTACGCGAGCCATTGTCGAGAACTACAGAGAGAAGAGAAGGGAAGAGAGACGCCTTTTCAGACGCAAGAAAAGGGAGCAGGAAAGGCGTGAGCGTGAGGAAGTCGAGATGCATAGACGTAGGAATGACGCTAGAAAATTTTATCAGAAGGTTAAGCGTCTAACCGAGGGTTATAGACCCGGAGCATCTTCTTGCAAGGACGAGAACGGAAACCTGGTTACAGATCCGCAGGGGGTGCTGAGGTTGTGGAGGAAACACTTCTCTACTCTGCTACAAGGCGATGACGACACCAATACCGCCTCTAGAGATGATATTCCGAACCCGATCAATGATGACGGCGTGGAGATTCCGCCGCCTAGCTATGAAGAGGTCAAAGTCGCGATTACGCGTCTTAAAAACAATAAAGCGGCAGGTCCTGATGGCCTCCCCGCTGAATTGCTTAGGACCGGATGTAATGAGTTGGTAGGGCGCATGCACCAGCTCATCTACAAAATATGGCTAGAAGAAAGTATGCCCAACGATTGGAACCTCAGTGTCCTCTGTCCTGTCCTGAAAAAGGGAGACCCCACAATCTGCGCCAACTACAGGGGTATTAGCCTTCTCCCAATCGCATATAAGGTTCTTACAGGCGTATTGTGTGAACGACTGAAGCCACTCGTCAAAACACTGATTGGACCTTATCAGTGCGGCTTCAGACCTGGCAAATCCACCATAGACCAGATCTTCACACTGCGCCAAATCCTGGAAAAGGCCCACGAAAAACAAGTCGACACACACCATCTTTTTGTCGACTATAAGGCAGCCTTCGATAGCCCCATAAGGGATCGTGTTTATGCCGCAATGTCTGAGCTCGGTATACCTGCGAAGCTGATAAGACTATGCAGAATGACGTTGAGCAATTCCTGCAGCTCCGTCAAGGTAGGAATGGACCTCTCCGAACCTTTTGATACCGTGCGAGGCTTCAGACAAGGCGACCCCTTATCATGCGACCTCTTCAACTTCGTCATGGAGAGTGTTCTGCGAAAGGCAGGAGTGCATCGCAATGGCACTATCTTTCAAAAAAGTGTCCAATTGCTTGCGTACGCTGACGACATCGACATCATAGGGCGTACCAAGCGAGATGTTACTGCTGCCTTTAGCGCTATTGAACGGGAGTCTAAGAAGATGGGTCTGGCAGTAAATGAGGGCAAAACGAAGTATATGTTATCGACAAGTAGAGACGTGCGGCGTATTGATTCTCAGATTACGGCCGATAACTATACTTTTGATACAGTCAAGGAATTTATTTATCTTGGCTCCGCCGTTACCACCAAAAATGATGTCAGTCTGGAGATCAAACGCAGGATTACTCTTGCCAACAGGTGCTACTATGGTCTCAATAGGCAATTGAGCAGCAGAGACCTCTCTCGTGCGACAAAATTAATACTCTACAAGACGCTCATCTTACCCGTGCTTCTTTATGGCGCAGAGGCATGGACCCTATTAAGAACTGATGCAGCAGCCTTGAGGGTATTCGAGAGGAAAGTCCTACGTAAGATCTTCGGTCCTGTGCGAGTTGGCGATGATTTCCGCATCCGATCTAACAGTGAGCTGTATGAGCTCCTCAACGACATAGATGTTGTGCAGCGTATTAATATCCAGCGGCTGCGCTGGCTCGGCCATGTCGTTCGAATGGAGGAGGATGCTCCGGCGAAACGGGTATTTGATACGGGGATCTGCGGAAGTCGGCGAAGAGGACGACCTTGTATCCGTTGGAAGGACCAAGTCGAGGAAGCCCTGTCATCGATTGGTGTGACCAACTGGCGTAGGCGCGCAAGAAGCAGAGGCGCCTGGAAGGATGTATTGCGGCAGGCCGAAATCCGTTAATCGGGTTGTTATGGCCAATTAAGTAAGTAAGTAATGTTAAAACGGAAGGCGATTTGTGGAAAATAAATGCTAAAGAATGGGGGGAATGGGGAGGAGGGGGACTGTTTTAAATCTCCTTCTCAAGTGAAACGTTCCTTAAAATTTTATTGAAATTAAATTCTCGAATATGAATGGAGGACATTATACTTTACATCACGCCTACATATGTGCATGAAGATCGCCGTGGTCTAGTAGATAGTGTGTTGGCTTATTAGACAAAAGGCCCGGGTTTGAATCCCAGGTCAGACATCAAAACGAAAAATATTTCTTCGGCGACTTCCTCTCAGCAGATTTCTGGCAAAGACTCTGAGAGTAAAAATTGCCATGAAAAGCTTCTCAAAAAATCTGTCGTTCGGAGTCGACTTTAAACTGTAGGTCCCGCCACTCATATATAAAATTAACGCACACAACATAAGTGGTGTGAGAAGCTAGGTCGTAATCCTGACTGAAGGATTGTAATGGCCAATTATGTATGTAGTTGACGCGTGCTGAATGCGGTGGAATGTCCATGGTCTGCGACCGAAATCTTTCTCTGGTCAGCGCTTCAATATTGACATTTTCCCCTAAATATTCGGCATTTATTTTGACCTCACGAACGATGAATATGAGCGGGAAGCGACCATCGGTCGTTACGGCGGCCCACACCATTACCATCGGCGGCGCTTGAGTTCTGGTGCCCAGTTGCAGGTGTAAATTTTCAGCTTACCTCTTTGGCAAGTAAACCCGATCATTTTGTTTGTTCGCAAACTGCTCAATTTGGAATGGCTTCTCATCGGAGAAAACTAAATCCGGTAACTGGCCACTTTCATGCAAGCGAAATAACTCCTTAGCTCTTGGTGGTCTCTTGCACTTTTTGTAGGTTAAGTTAGGTTAGAAGACGTGTACTTGTCAATTCTGACAAGTACAGTAGTCGGTGGTCGAATTGACCCATTGTACTACGTCCTAGCTTCTCACACTACTTATGTTGTGTGCGTTAATTTATACATGAGTGGCGGGACCTACAGTTTAAAATCGACTCCGAACGACACATTTTTTGAGAAGCATTCCATGGCAATTTTTTTTTTACTCTCAGAGTTTTTGCCAGAAATCTGCTGAGAGGAAGTCACCGAAAAATTATTTTTCAAATTTTCGTTTTGATGTCTGACCTGGAATTCGAACTCGGGTCTTTCATCTAATGAACCAACACACTACCTACTAGACCACGGCGGCCTCTGCACTTTTTGTAACTTCAATGGCGTTAGTTCAAGCTCATTTCTCAATATTTGTTGTATTCGTTCTCGCGATATGTTCAGCTCACGAGGAATTTTTCTACCACTGCTGCGGGATTTCGATCAAATCTAGTCTTCACCTTTCGGATCATTTATGGTGTTGTTACCATTTTTTTTTTTCGTCCACTTTTTGGACGCAATGCAACACTGCCAGTATCACGATAACGAGCATTAGTACAAGAAACAAAAGATTTAATCACATTTAAATGCTGGAGGGCTCTAACGATAGCCTCCTGTGGTTTTCCAACCAAATATAAAGCAATTACACTATCACGCTTGAATTCCATCACGAATAATTTTTTTCACTGGAATAAATCTGTCTGCTGTCAGGCGAGCGGCTTACAAATATAACAACCTGAAGTTGGTTGCAATACACTGTAGGATGGTAAAGAATCCTCTCTTAGGTCCCTTCAGGACATTATTTTCGTAGTCTATTCACTATGCATCATATGAACCCTAGTGCTTCATAATCTTCGTGGTCACTGATGTCCTTAAGGGTTCTACCGAAAAAAAAAAATGTTTTAAAGCGAAAATTAGGTCACAATGTTAAAAACGGAGGGATGGAGGGATGGGATGCATGCAAAGCAAGGTAAAGTTTCTGACTGTGGCCAACATGGCGACCACCAGGACGATCCTTGTCTTGCTGTATTCAAGTTGACACGCAGCCTCCTCGCGGCCCCTCCTGGATGGCATTCTAGTACCCGCTAGATGTTAACTAATGCGTGCAGCGAAGTCCAATCCCCTGGACGTTAAATTTGGGTTGTGCGTAGGGCTTGGAAGCCACCACGTAAAAACTTTTCTCCAATGAAAACTAATATATAATTCAAAAGATCCCCTTTAAAGTTGACGACCACGGCAAACGTTCAAAGGACAAGGATTTAAGAATAGCCACTTGGAACGTCCGCACCCTTCACAGGGTGGGCGCTTCCGCCCAGCTGGCGGATGCCCTCAAGAAATGTAGGACTGACATCACTGCCATACAGGAAATGCGATGGATAGGGCAAGGATGCAAAAGGCTAGCATCTTGCGATGTGTACTACAGCTGCCATGTTGATAAGCACGAATTTGGATGCGGATTTGTGGTTAATAAGAGACTTCGCCACCTTGTCTCTGGGTTCACACCTGTGAACGAAAGAATAGCCACAATCCGCATCAGGGCAAAATTCTACAACATCAGCCTGATTTGTGCTCACGCCCCGACGGAAGATAAGGACGATGTGGTTAAGGATGCCTTCTACGCTAAACTCGAGGACGTATATGATAAGTGCCCGGCCCATGACGCAAAAATTGTCCTCGGGGATTTTAATGCAAGGTCGGGCGGGAAGGTATCTTTGGCCCCACTGTCGGACAGTTCAGCCTCCACGCGAACACTACCTCCAATGGTATGAGGCTGATCGATTTCGCCGCGGCGCGTAACATGGTAGTATGTAGCACCAGGTTTCAACATCTCGACATCCACAAGGCCACTTGGATGTCCCCCGATCGATCAACTTCCAACCAGATCGATCATATTGTGATTGACGGAAGGCATGTATCCAGTGTACTAGATGTGCGCACATTTAGAGGTCCGAACATTGACTCGGACCACTACCTTGTCGCAGCCAAGTTTCGATTGCGCATTAGCGCCTCGAGGATGGCGCGCTCTAGTACACTGCGGAAGCTGGATGTCAGGAAAGCTGCGATCACAAGGGACAGTTGAGGCGTTCTCCGCTCAACTCTCGGATAAGCTCCGTCGATCCCCACCTAATCTCAACGACATTGGAGGACTGTGGGCCAACATCTCCCACTCCTTGCGCACTACTGCGGAAACAGTCCTTGGTTTCGAGAGCGCCCCCCCAACGAAATCAATGGTACGATGAGGAGTGTCGCGAGGCAGCTGCAGCGAAAAACGCCGCATACAAGAAGACGTTGCAGTCTGCTGCTACGCGAGCCATTGTCGAGAACTACAGAGAGAGAGAAGGGAAGAGAGACGCCTTTTCAGACGCAAGAAAAGGGAGCAGGAAAGGCGTGAGCGTGAGGAAGTCGAGATGCATAGACGTAGGAATGACGCTAGAAAATTTTATCAGAAGGTTAAGCGTCTAACCGAGGGTTATAGACCCGGAGCGTCTTCTTGCAAGGACGAGAACGGAAACCTGGTTACAGATCCGCAGGGGGTGCTGAGGTTGTGGAGGAAACACTTCTCTACTCTGCTACAAGGCGATGACGACACCAATACCGCCTCTAGAGATGATATCCGAACCCGATCAATGATGACGGCGTGGAGATTCCGCCGCCTAGCTATGAAGAGGTCAAAGTCGCGATTACGCGTCTTAAAAACAATAAAGCGGCAGGTCCTGATGGCCTCCCCGCTGAATTGTTTAGGACCGGATGTAATGAGTTGGTAGGGCGCATGCACCAGCTCATCTACAAAATATGGCTAGAAGAAAGTATGCCCAACGATTGGAACCTCAGTGTCCTCTGTCCTGTCCTGAAAAAGGGAGACCCCCACAATCTGCGCCAACTACAGGGGTATTAGCCTTCTCCCAATCGCATATAAGGTTCTTACAGGCGTATTGTGTGAACGACTGAAGCCACTCGTCAAAACACTGATTGGACCTTATCAGTGCGGCTTCAGACCTGGCAAATCCACCATAGACCAGATCTTCACACTGCGCCAAATCCTGGAAAAGGCCCACGAAAAACAAGTCGACACACACCATCTTTTTGTCGACTATAAGGCAGCCTTCGATAGCCCCATAAGGGATCGTGTTTATGCCGCAATGTCTGAGCTCGGTATACCTGCGAAGCTGATAAGACTATGCAGAATGACGTTGAGCAATTCCTGCAGCTCCGTCAAGGTAGGAATGGACCTCTCCGAACCTTTTGATACCGTGCGAGGTTTCAGACAAGGCGACCCCTTATCATGCGACCTCTTCAAC
>CM025792.1:85849199-85926061 GCA_014635995.1 Sarcophaga peregrina | reverse complement strand
ATTCGTTTTGGGTGCTTCGGCTTTTCAATGTATGCGGGCGTGGTTTCTATGCCCCATATGCAACAATTTTGCTTGTTTACATACCCGCCAAGATCAAAATGAGTTTCATCTGAAAAGATTGTTTTTGCCAAAATCGGCATCTTCTGTAAGTTGATCTCAGGCCCACTTGACAAAGTGGAAACGCGTATACACAATCATATTCGTTCAGCGGAAGGATAAAACTAATTATCTGTCAAATCAGACATGAGCTAAGTGTTAGCATTCACGAAATAAGCACTAGTTGAAAAAAACGTTAGATGGCGTACCCGATATTAAAGAAATTTATAATATATTGAGTTGCAATATGTTTTGATTTTATTTTTAAAAGAAGGCTTACAATCGCTAATTGTAAAAACGAAATGAAAACCTATTATTATTAACTTTTTTACATAATTTCTATTCCTATTTTGAAAAATTCCTTGAATTATAATGTGGTTTTGTCGCGGTTAGTATGATTTAAATCTACTGAGATAAAAATATTAATGAATTAAAAAAAATAAGTTTTTAATATTTTCTCAGTATAAAACGTTTAAAAGATTGAATGAAATATTTTTGAAAGCTTAAGAAATTCGTTTTCAATATTCCAGATATAAAGTTCATAAAATAAAATAAATTCAATCGAAAGAAACAGTTTTAGGAAAATCATTCTTATGTTTTAGACAACTGTTATTAGCTAAGTTAACATACAAAAAGATTTATATTATTAAACGTATAGATATGATGTTCCTGAACGATAAAAATCTTAACATTTCGATTCAAAAATTTCCTTATTCCAACGCCAAAACTATCACTCATGTGTGAATAGTCGTTTGCAAATATTTTACTAGAATTCATTAAACTGTTTTTCATTTAAAATTAAAAATAATTGGGCAATTCACACGACTTTGTATCGTGTATGTTGTATTGAATACATTTGGTTGTTTGTAAATGCTCAATGCTATGCTTTATTGTGTATTTTGTATTCCATATGTATTTTATTGGCATTCAAATAATTTGATAGGACGAAACCAACACCACTTTTGCAAAACATATGAAAACATATGCACAATTTTTCCATTTACACAATTTGACAGCACGAAACCAATACAATTTTTAAAAACATATGAAAAAATGTGTATAAGTGTATAGGATTTTTACATTTAAATTGTTCACAACAAGCATACACTGTTGTATAATCGTCCAACAATACAATGAATACAACGATACAACGGCTTGTGTGAATTGCCCAAATCTATTATTTGTGTGATCATATACCACAGTATATGCAATACAACGTTAGAAACTAATGCACAAAATCGAATTCATGCGTGTTTCATATTCCGCACTTTTTCCAATAGTGCTTACTTAACATTAAGCAGCTGGTAAGATTTTTGTTCAACCCTCAAAATATCACCCTTCAAATATTGAATTTTTCTGATAATTAGTGCTAAAAATAAAAAAAAAAAATGAAATTTTTGTAAGTTTGGCTAATTAAAAAATAGGTGATTTTGCAACCACCATTAATGATACCATCTTATTCCGATAATTTCTATCATTTCACCTATGGCTTTGCTTTTTAGCTACAGCCATACTTAATTTAAAAAATCCTAATATATCGGTGCAGGTTATAGGCTATAGGTTAGGTTAGGTTAGGTTAGAGGACGTGTACTTGTCAATTCTGACAAGTACATTACTCGGTGGTCGAATTGACCCATTGTACTACGTCCTAGCTTCTCACACCACTTATGTTGTGTGCGTTAATTTTATACATGAGTGGCGGGACCTACAGTTTAAAGTCGACTCCGAACGACACATTTTTGTTTTGAGAAGAATTCCATGGCAATTTTTTACTCTCAAAGTTTTTGCCAGAAATCTGCTGAGAGGAAGTCACCGAAAAATTATTTTCAAATTTTCGTTTTGATGTCTGACCTGGGATTTGAACTCGGATCTTTCGTCTAATAAGCCAAGACACTACCTACTAGACCACGGCGATAATAGGCTATAAATCTTTTCAAAATTTTGACCAAAAGAGGAGGTAATAGGTGATTTTATACGATTTAGCTTGGTTAAGTTTCCCAAATAGCTATTGGAGGTGGTCCGTTTCTAAAATGGAAGCAAAAGGGGTCCAAAAACGGGCAAATTAAGTGCATACCCAATCACGCCTGAACGCTTGAAACGATTTTCTTGAAATTTGGGATATTGATCGAGCTTTTGTCGGTGCAGATTATAGACTATAAATAATTTAAAAATTTTGAACCGAAGGGAAAAAAATGGGACAAAGGGAGAAAAATAGGGCAAAAATTATTACTTTATGCATAAATGCTATATTTTATTTGTTTTAAAAATATTTTTTTACGATTTAGCTTGGTTAAGTTTCCTAAATAGCTATTGGAGGTATTCCGTTTATTAAGAGGAGTCGAAAAAGGGGAAAAGTGGCGAAAAATGGACAAATTGAATGCATTTATATTAGGGACTTAGAGTATTCAAAAAACTGGGTTGTTTGATAAACCAGTTTCCGAATAATTTAAAAAATTGCATTTTTTAAGAAACCGGATCTTCTTTTATTGTTATTTTTATAACGCGAGCAACGCCGGGTACAATCTGCTAGTATATTCATAATAATGTGGAACAAATAGAGTCGAATATTTTAATATGGAGAGCATACATAATTGTTTGGAGTTTCAAAAATCTAAATTTTATCAAACAAATAAAAACAAAAGAAACAAAAGTGTACGGAGTTAGCCGGTCGGAATATAATTCTAGTGTAAATTCAATATTTTAATGGCTGCATTTACAGCTGAACCAAAGTTAATAAACCTTTAGTATTTTCACTTTAATGGCTAGAAATCTATAATATTTGAAGATGAAAAATGACGATTTTTTTTTGAATTTTCATAAAATTTTTTACGTATTAATTTTGCCTTTAACATATGACATAGTGTTGTTAAATTTGTCTACAATTTTATTCATTTATTTAAAATTTTTTCTTATAAAATTAAGAAATTTTACCAAGAGTTATTGACAAGCTTTTATGTTGCACTTTAACTGTGTATACATTTTACATTTAAGTTCTCCGAATGTATATTATTTAAAAACACTTTAAATTTATATCTCGTAATTTCTTCGAAATTATTAAGATTTTCCCAATACAACTAGATTCTAGTTACTAGAATAACTTTTAGAAGTGTTGACGCCTTCATATGAAACTTTTGAACAGTTTCGAGTATTTTAAATTGTGTGAAGTAATTTTGTGAATAATAACGTTTTTTTTTGTAAACCTTATCTGAAAATGTTATTCAACTCTTTGAAGGGCTATTTTGCATTTCATTTAAAATTATTCATATTTATATGGAAGTACATATAATTTTGAGTCATGTTTTTAATTTGTTTTTTATTTTTATTTTCTATTTATTTTAAAGACTTGAATGAAAAACAAGTGTTTCAAGTTGATTTGTTTATGGTCTATTTACTTTTTATTTTTGCATTTCGAAAAAAATGAAAAAGAAAGCAAATATAATATTTTTTTTAATCTATTTTATATTTAATTTGGCTGTTTTTTGTTTTTTTGTTATTATTATTGTTTAAATAAAATGAAAGTTTAAATATTTTTTTATATACTAAATATAATAATATACTCTATATAAATAAATAAAGAAACAACCATTAATTAACTTTTCAAGCAATCACTCCAGTACCACAAGAAATAATAAAAATAAAGAAAGGTATTTGGCATAATAAAAATTAAGATAATAATAATTATGCAAATTGTTTATAATTTAATATCCCAAATTAAACCCCATATACATACCTACATAGTTATAATCCTTAATCCATAGTATCATTAGTAAATAGTACAACCAACGTTGCTCGAAGTATTTTCAATGGCTACTGATTCGAGCAATAAATGATTTCCTTTAAAACGTTTAATGCTGGACATTACAATCTTTTTAATCGTCACATCTTCAAGTACCGCTCATAGAGGCCATGTCGCTGAGTCAAAGTGTTTCAAGTTCATTTTTAAATACAAATTAAATATTCGTGGTGGATTGCAATTACACATAACGTACATGACCTGGGACAAACCGGGGCTTTTCGTCTAATAAGCCAACACACTAGATTACACCTGCTAGCTTATGGTGATTTGATGTCAATTACTTAATAATAATTCTGCGCCATTTGTAAGTCTTCTGTGACTATTTCATTCGGAGCCTCTGTTTGTCAGCGACTGCAGCTGTTCTTAGATCTAAGTATCTTGCCACTCTTTTGAACCTTTGGTGATTACAACTCAGTTATTCTCTTGTCATTCGTTCCTGTGCTTTTTTTGCTGTTAATAGTTAAACAAGACAATTATTAATGAGTTATCGGTGTTACTGATGGTCGTTTGGGTTCAATTCTTGCACAAACTGTATATAGTAAAACTAGCTGTACCCTGCACGTGTTGATGAGCCCCCACCTAAAATAAATTCGAAGGAAAGGCATTCCACCAGTGTCCAATTAATTTTGAATCATGTTATTGATTTTGTTTCGCGTTGTCCTGATGATTCAGATGAACGGGACTGAGTAGTAAGCATTCGATCAGTTTCTAATCTCACTTCACCGGGTTTCAGCGGCGTTTACTCGAAGATTTTCCAGTCACAGTGCTCGTCTGATTCTGAGACTCGTAATGCTCTTTTCTTCCGTGCGTGGGGTGTAGGTCGACCAATTGCTTGTCATTTATTTTGAATAATTTTTAGTGACGCCATCCATCGGAAATTAATCGCACTAATCTCTGTCGGTTCATACGCTACAACTTTGTTAAAGAATGCACAGTTTAAGATTTAATTCATTTTAATTAATTTTCAGTGGCGCCACCTATCGGATATTGGTATTACCAACTTAAAAATCTTCAACGGCTCATGCCCAACAACTTTGGTAAAGATTATAACATAATCAAATGCACAGTTTAAGATTTAATTCATTTTAAGTAATTTTCAAAAAATATGGGCGCAAAAGTGGGCGAGGCAAAATTTTCTCTTGATGAAAACTTAAAATGGATAAATACAAACATTTGAAAGAAAAATTTGTCAAATCGAAGGAGCCGTGAAAATGTGGGCGTAAAAGTAGGAGTTGCAAACTTTACATAAACCATAGTCCGAACAAAGCCTAAACATTTGGCTTGGATAGGTGAGCCCGTTCTTGAGTTATAAAATGGCAACGAAAAGTGGCATTAATTTTTAGATATTAGATAAGAGATCGAATTTCTTACGAAAAATTTGTCATAAGATGGTCACCAGATTGACAAGTTTGTGATGAGACAACGAATACATACATACATAGTAGGTTATTACAACCCTTTAGTTAGAATTACAGCCTAGCGTCTCACACCCCCCTATGTACATAATTGGCGCGACATAAAGTTTAAAGTCTCCTCCGAACGACAGACGTTTACACAAATTTTCCAGGCAATTTTATTTACTCCCAGAGTTTTTTTTCCACAAATCTGGTTAGGGAAAGACGCCGAAGAATTATTTCTTCATATTTGTGTTTCTTGGAGATGGCTGACTTGGGGTTTAATTCGAGGCCTTATTTCTAGACTAGACTGCGGCGGCTACGAACGCCTTTCTCAACAAATCAATTTAGAGAAATCCATGAAAATAATATTCAACGTGTACGTATAAAAATGAATAATGCAACGTACCCACATACGAGTACCTACATATAATCATCAATACTAATCGTTAGCAATCACAATCAATGGATTGATTAACGACTAACCTGTAATAGGACCTACTGAGATTAAAAAATAAGAGAAATAACACCATGCCAGCTGGAGGATGTCCGTTAGCATGACATGCATAGATTTACAGTTGAATTCTTAAGTCTCCAGAAGCTGTAGTCCACCTAAGAACAAATTGAAGTTTAGGATTTTACATTGGAAGGCGTAAAATTAACAGGAGTTAATAATCTAATGGGAGGTTAAAGTCAGCCGGAATTTGACATCGGAAGTGTATCGAAATGGATCAGCAAGTCAACCATTTAAGAGTTTCGGGAAGCAAAGAATAATTTGGTAGCGGCCATTACTTTCGAAAATTAAAGGCGGTTCCGATGAACACAGGGAACTATAGAAAGTTTACTGTAGGCACTTAACTCAAAACTAGAAGTCATATATGGGGCACATATACAAACCATGTTAGTGGTGCTTTGTGGAAGCCATATATTTCAAATAAAAGCAATAATTAGAATCAAACGACTGTAGTATAGATGATCAATGCTTTTTAGGCGATCAAAAATATTCACAATTTTATATTACATCTAAGTTTCACACAGTTAGAGCGTGTAATGGTAATGAAATTCAATCATTTTTATGTATTCCTCGAGTGAACTTATGGTGATTTCTTTTATGGTATAAATGTTGTCTATGTTTGTAGCATTTATTAGAGGTTACAAGAACCCTTATAATGTGTTGCATTTTAAACGATTATAAAAGAACAAAAATTCTTGCCCTTTTTTTTAAGAAAAGAACAACAAAAGGGCAAAAAAGGTGCATAAAGGCAACATTTGTAACAGCAAAGAAATCGCCATTAGATTAATTTTAGAAAAGATAATAAAAATTAAAAAAGAAATTTATATTTGAAGGAACACCTATATAAAATGTGATTCGTAGCAATTTTTTTATTGCTACTCCTACCATTTTGGTATTTTTTTAATTTTAATTTTTTTTAATAATAAAAAAAACGTAGTTTTTAATGCTATTTTGTTGTCTTATGCTGTGTAAGAGTTTCACACAGTTAGAGCAGTAAGTTAGAGCAGTAATGGTAATGAAATTCAATCATTTTTATGTATTCCTCGAGTGAACTTATGGTGATTTCTTTTATGGTATAAAATGTTGCCTACATATTTTGTAGCATTTATTGGAGGTTACAAGAACCCTCATAATGTGTTGCATTTTAAACGATTATAAAAGAACAAAAATTATTGCCCTTTTTTTTAAGAAAAGAACAGCAAAAAGAGCAAAAAGGGTGCATAAAGGCAACATTTATGACAGAAAAGAAATCGCCATTAGATAAATTTTAGAAAAGATAAAAGAAATTTATATTTGAAAGAACTCCTATATAAAATATGATTCGTAGCAATTCTTTTTTATTTCTACTCCTATCGTTTTGGTATGTTTTTTTTTAAATCGTAGTTTTTAATTTTGTTGTCTTATGCTGTATAGCTGCCCCTTATTTATTTATTTTCTTCTGATAAGTTTATTAAATTATTATAAAATGAACCTAGACAGACACATACCACCCATCATTGATGGCATTTAAAATTATTCTTTTTTTTTTTGTATTGAAATATTTGAACGACCATCGCATTTGTTAAAAAGAAAAAGAGAAGAAAAATAAATCGTATTGAAAAAAAGCATGTTTTCTGTGATTCTTCATGCCTTTTTTTGCATGCTTTAGTTTTTATTACACTCCCTTTACCTCTCTCTCTCTCTCTCTCTCTCTCTCTCTTTGCATATAAAATTATAAATAATTTTAATATTTTATTTTTAATTTAATTAATAAAAAAATTTTCTTTATTTTTTTTTTTATTTTTTCTCTTTATAATGCTTTGCCTGCCACTCGCCTATACACTCTTTAGAATACAATACAACAGGCACTGAAGATCATCACAGTAGTTTCTCAGAGACAGCTTGGGATAATTACCAGGAGAAATATAATTCGGAAAATTATTCCGAAGGTTTTGATTCAGATGCTGCACGTAAACTATTGGAATTTGGTGATGATTATCGGTATGTTTTATTTTTATTTTTAATTTTAAAATTGAATTTAAATTAATAAAAAAAATTTAATTTTTTTTTCAAGCAATTTCATTGACTCTCAATCGGATTGTTGCTCTTCATTGTCGGCTGCCAACAATGTAGATTCATTATCGCCACCGCGTATGGATTCATTGCAACAAAATGAATCGAAAGTCATTACACAAGATACAATTGTCAGTAGTGTGGATCATGCCAGACGTCGTAGAGCATTAGAATTGGAATACGAAAGACGTCGCAAAAATTTAGAAATTCGACGCAAATCTTGTCAAGGTAAATTTATTTGATAAATAAATAAAATAATAGATAAATATGCCAGTGAAAAGGAATGCAATGAAAAAAAATAGTTTGTGTTACAAAATTTATGAAGAGAAAAACATATTTTTGTGATTAAAAATGCATGCCAATAGAGAACTGTCCACTTCCCGTTTTATTAAGAGTGAATCATTAAAGCATAGTTAAGTATTGAAGTGAATATTCGAATTGATTTCCAGCTAAGAAGTGTTATTAAAAGTCTCGGTGCTAGACTTAAAGAAAATTAAGGAACATTAGCATATAAACTGTTCACATTATAATTTTTCGAAGTTATCGTTGGATGAAGAATTCTTCTTCTATAAATAAAGTAGAAAACTTTCAAAATTTCTTCATGATATTATGTACAGTGAATTATATCCACAAGGCCACTTGGATGTCCCCCGATCGCTCAACATCCAACCATACATACATACATAATTGGTCATTACAACCCTTCAGTCTGGATTATAGATCTAGTTTCTCACACTACTTATGTTGTGTGTGTTAATTTTATACATAAGTGGCGGGACCTACAGTTTAAAGTCGACTCCGAATGACAGATTTTATGAGAAACTTTTCATGGCAATTTTATTTTTACACTCAGAGTTTTTGTCAGAAATCTGCTGAGAGGAAATCGCCAAAGCAATACTTTTTGTATTTTATTTTGATGTCTGGCCTGGGACTCGAACCCTGGCTTTTACGTCTAATAAGCCAACACACTACCTACTAGACCACGGCGACCACTACATCCAACCAGATCGATCATATTGTGATTGACAGAAGGCATGTATTAAGTGTACTAGATGTGCGCACATTTAGGTCAGATTGCGCATTTGAGCCTCGTGGACTGTGCGCTCTAGTGCATTGCGAAAGCTGGACGTTAAGAAGCTGTGATCACAAAGTATAGCTAAGGCGTTCTCTGCTCAACTCTCGGATAAGCTCCGTTGTTCCCCATCTAATCTCAACGACATTGGCGGATTGTGGGCCAATATCTTCCACTTCTTATGCAATACTGTGGAAACCAGTCCTTGCTTTCGAGCGCCCACCGCAACGATCAATGGCAGCTGCAGCGATAAACGCCAGATACAAGAAAACGTTGCAGTCGGTCGCTACGCAAGCCGTTATCGAAAACTACAGAGAGAGCAGAAGGAATGAGAGACGCCTTTTCAGATGCATGAAGAGGAAGTCGAGATGTACAGATGTAGGACTGACGTTCGAAAATTTTATCAAAAGGTTAAGCGTCTAACCGAGGAATATAAACCCGGAGCGGCTGTGGGCCAACATCTTCCACTCCTTGCGCAATACTGTGGAAACCAGTCCTTGGTTTCGAGCACCCACCGCAACGATCAATGGCAGCTGCAGCGACAAACGCCGCATACAAGAAAACGTTGCAGTCGGCCGCTACGCGAGCCATTATCGAAAACTACAGAGAGAGGAAAAGGAATGAGAGACGCCTTTTCAGACGCAAGAAGAGGAAGTCGAGATGTACAGATGTAGGAATGACGCTCGAAAATTTTATTAAAAGATCAAGCGTCTAACCGAGGGATATAAGCCCGAAACGTCTTTCTGCAAGGATGAGAATGGAAACCTGGTTACAGACCTTACGTAATTGACCGTTAACAACCCGATTAAAGGATTTCGGTCTGCCGCAACACATCCTTTCAGGTGTTTCTGCTTCTTGTGCACCTACGCCAGTTGGTTACACCAATCGATGACAGGGCTTCCTCGATTTGGTCCTTCCAATGGATACAAGGTCGTCATCTTCACCGGCTTCCGCAGATACCCGCTTCAAATACACGTCTTGCTAGAAATTCCTAATCCATTAGAACGACAAGGCCAAGCCAGCCCAGTCGCTGGATGTCAATACGCTGTTCTATGTCGTTGAGAAGCTCATGCAGCTCACTGTTGTATTGGATGCGGAAGTCATCGCCAACTCGCACTGTAACTAAGATCTGACGTAGGGCTATTCTCTCGAATATTCTCAAGGCTGCTGCATCATTGCTTAATAGGGTCTCCATGCCTTTGCTCCATAAAGAAGAAAGGGTTGGTTAAGCGTCTTGTAGAGTATTACTTTTATTGTACGATAGAGGTCTCTGCTACCCAATTGCCTATTGAGACTATATAGTAGCACCTCTCAGCAAGAGTGATTCTGCGTTTGATCACCAGACTGACATCATTTTTGATGGTAACCGCGGAGCCAAAATAAATAAATTCCTTGACTACGTTAAAAGTATAGTTATCGGCCGTCATCTGAGAACCAAAACGCCTTACGTCTCTACTTGTCTAGAACATATACTTTGTTTTGTCCTCATTTACTGCCAGATCCATTTCAGTAGACTACCGTTCAGTAGCATAAAGGCAGCAGTTACATCTCGCTTGATATGAACTATGATGTCAATGCCGGCGGCATACGCAAGCAACTGCAGGCTTTTTTTTTTGAAAAATAGTGCCATTTCGATACATTCCCGCCTTTTCGCAGAACACTCTCCATGACGAAATTGAAGAGGTCGCATGATAAGGGATCGCCTTGTTTAAAGCCTTGCAAGGTATCAAAAGGTTCGAAGAAGTCCGTCCTTGACGGAGCTGCAAAAACTGCTTAACATTATTCTGCATAGCCTTAGCAGCTTCGCAGGTATACCGAGCTCAGACATTAGACTGAGAAAGCATCTTCTCGACGTGTGTACTTCGCTTATGAGACTTAGATTTTTTAAATGTTGAGTTGAATATCCTCTGCGGTTGTTAAGGAAGCACTGGCTAGAGTCTAGCTAAGCGTCATAGTCTAGTAGGTAGTGTGTTGACTTGTTAGACGTAAGGCCCGATTTCAAACCCTAGGTCAGACATCAAATCGAAAATGTGAAAAAATTTTTCGGTGACTTCCTCTCAGCAGATTTTTGGCAAATCTTCTCAAAAATCTGTCGTTCGGAGACGACTTTAAACTGTAGGTCCCGCCACTCATGTACACAACATAAGTGGTGTGATCCAGACTGAAGGGTTGTAATGTGACCAGTTATGTGTATAATAACAGAGTCGTAGAGTATTTCCTGCCTAGATTCGTAATGTGTTACTCTTAATTGTTCTCTTAAGACTCTAAACTTTCGCCACAATTATTTTCTTTTTTCTTGCCATCAGAGAGGATGATATTTCATTCACAACAATTCATTAAGCATTTCACCAATTGAAATTTTCTTTCTTTTTTTTACAGAATCTTTGGAATTCCACAATCCCAAATCACCAGGCGTTACCTTATCATCCTCGACACAGGCATTGACTCCGAAAAATTCTGAACGTTTTAATTTCCAACATAAAACTGAAACGGTTACACGTAAATTAGAATTTGGCATGAGTCATTCGGCCCAATCATTAAGGCGTACATCGGAGAGTGATACGTCTCAGCGACGTCGTAAAGCCGACGAACGTAGACGTTCATCACGTAACCTAGAGAAATGTATTAAATTGATACCGGCCACCTCTTCATCATCGGGCGATGATACAGATGATGAAAAGGAAATACGCAATCTATTGCAACAATCGCACAATCGTTTGGAGGATACAAAAGCTCTTAAGATACGTTGCCATCTTTTAAGGCCAGAAGATTATGTGAGTCTTTTTTCGAAATTAAAACCCGTTTTTTTTTAAATTCATTTTAATTTTTTATTGTGTTTATTTTTTATAGACTGAAATAATAAGTACTTGTCGTGACAATATACATTGTTTGGAATCAGTTCTAAAAGGTCCCACCAGTTCTGTTTTATCTACGCAATGTGTAACCCAGTCTAAAGGTGAGTCAAACATTTGCATCCATAGGCCTTGCCAATGTGCGCCCATTACCCGATTTATAGCACGTGTTATTAATTATATAACCGATTTAAGTAATTTTTTCGAAAATTTCACATTGTATAGATTTTTTTTAAATACTTTAAAATATTTATATCGATTGGTCGACTATCATTATACAAATATCGATACGGCTTTAGAATTGTTATCGAAATATATTGCCAATTAGAGAGCAAGATTTGTAATACAGAAATTTATTGCGATAAATTTAATGAAAATTTCCTTTTTTTTCGATTTTTTTTTTAATTTCAATTTATTTTTTTTTTTTTAATGAATTTTTTTTCTTTATTTTGTTAACTTTATAAAAAAAAACATTTCACAAAAATAATTAATTTCTTTTATATAAAATTTTTAAATTAATTAAAAAAAAAAAGTTTATTAAAAATTGTTTCGAAAACTAAATAATAATAATAATAAATGTCTTTAGAATAAGTTTAAAAAAAATATTTTTATTTTATAGTTGACAAAAACATTTTGTAGTTAAATTTTGTAATAATAATTTTATTTTCATTCGTATATTCAATATTCGAAAAACAAAAAGAATATCCATTACATATAAACATTTTAATTAATCTTTTAATTTTGTAGTTACCATTACATACTATGTAACTCTCTTTATATATGATTATTATACATTATTGTTGTAATAATAATTATTTTATATTATTTTTATAAATTTCGAAAATTAAAAAATATTGGAAGAATTTATCTTCATAAGAATCAATATTTTATGTACAAAATTTTATAGGAACAAGTGATAATAACTGCTTAAAATAGCTTCCATAGGAAGTTACTTTCAATATGTATAGCCTAGCTTCTTTACAGAATATAATTACTCTCCCTTTCACCGATTACTTAAAGCCAAGTGATTACTTTAAGGTTCAATTAGTCGTGACTTTACCATAACGCTGTAGTCGTAACATAATCCATAACCGTAAATTTACTATTAGCAGCAATCAGTGCTGCCATGGCCATAAACAGCTGTTACGTTAATTGCACATATGTATGTATTTTTCAAAAGTACAAAAGCAAACAAAAAAAATTGTGTATACATGTAAGTAAATTCAGCAAACAGCTGTTTATGGTTATGGCAAAAAACCAAAATTCAATTGGTGCATATGGTTATCGTTATGACGCATTATGATAAGTCACCTATAACCGAAAACAGTGATGTCCATAAAGTTGATTTATATGGTTATGGTTAACGTCACGCCTAATTGAACCTTTAGGTCCTTATTACCTTAGACTTCAGTTTCTATATTATTAAACCTTATCACAGATCCACAATCAACCTTTACCAGACTATATATTTTTTATATAAAACATGAGCACGTAGTTGGAAAATTTAAACTTAGTTCCCACTCCAGACTGATTTGGAGATTTGGATTTTTGGTGGTAACCGCAGAGCCAAGATAAATAAATTCCTTGACTATATCAAAAGTATAGTTATCGGCCGTCATCTGAGAATCAATACGCCGCACGTCTCTACTTGTCAAGAACGTATACTACTGCCAGATCCATCTTAGTACACTCCCGTTCAATATCCCTACAGACAGAATTAACATCGCGCTTGGTAGGCTCTATGATATCAATGCCGGCAGCATACGCAAGCAACTGGAGGCTTTTTTTGAAAAATAGTGCCATTTCGATACATTCCCGCCTTTCGCAGAACACTCTCCATGACGAAGTTGAAGCGGTCGCATGATAAGCGATCGCCTTGTCTAAAACCTCGCACGGTATCAAAAGGTTCGGAGTGGTCCGTCCATTCCTGCCTTGACGGAATGTAAATGTGTGTAGCTTGACGTGAGCCTTACAAAAGTCAATTGCTCTCCTTTTCACTGATCACACTAAGTCCTTACTAGCTTAAGCTTGCGTTTACATAATTAAACCTCAGTGATCTACAATCTACCTTCACAAGACTGTGTATTTTACCTATAACCCTATACCAATATGTGGTAATAACATCTAAACCTAGTTCCCAGATCTTGCAGCAAGTCATTGTATATGTATAGCTTGACATGGACTTTACAAAAGTCAGTTACTCTCCTTTTCACTGATCACTTGTAGCCAATTGGTTGCTTTAGGTACTTACTAACATAGACTTAAGCGTCAACATTATTAAACCTCAGTGATCTACAATCAACCTTCACAGGCCTATACCTATAAGCCTACATACTATAGAAAGCACCATGTGGTAATAACATCTAAACTTAGTTCCCAAATTTTGCGGCAAGTCACTTCTCAGGAGGAGTAAATGTACCTAACCACATTATAAGGGAAGTCGTTACTTTCCCCCGTGTGTGTGGAGCCCTAACCCACTAAATCTTTCCTCTCCTCTTTTAGACTCTTTGTGCCCATTCCGGAACTACCTTAGTATTGCTTCGGAAAGGGGTCCTTCTCTGTCCATTTGACATCTTTATATCTATATTCGCGTTCGGAGTGCGCAACGAAATCCGAAGAGGTGTTTAATCATCTATTGAAATGCTCTCATCCAAGTCAAGTTTTTGAGATTTCAACAACGCTTCGGTATAACTGGCTATGCTATGCCAATTTTTTTTCACTGTTCCGAATTATATCGCAGAAGTCTTCGAAAGTACAAACGCCGAGTTTGGCCATGAGATTCGTTCTTTCTAAAATCAATCGACGCATCATCGCAAATGCAATGTGGTTGTCCCATTGTACATATACAGTAAAACCCCGCTTAATGTTGCCCCGCTTAAAGCTGTTTCAGTATTACGCGGTTGCAAATGAAACAGCCATTCACTAACCAAAAGCGGTGCACTATATAGCGACGTTGTATATTACGTATCTTCTTCAATGCTCTTTTGTTAGCCTGTTCATAAAAAAGATTCCAACTGTATTTTTCGAAGTCGAAATCATAGTACGACCGTATCTTTCTTGCGTCATAGTTGATTTATTAGTTGTCATCGACGTCACTAGGTGTAAAAATATGTACGTGTTAAGTTGCCTCGTTTAGCGCTGAAACCTATTGGAACGTATCCTTCTCAGTAATCGATTAAGCGAGGTTTTACTGTACATATGTACGTTCGGTTTAAGATCACACCTAGAATTCAACTAAACTTTAAAGTCGATAAATTCTGGTTGGACCTCTTCTTAGTTTCAACTTGATTAGAACATAAAAATTTGAAGCTGTCATTTGTGAACCCTTTTTCATAATCTCTGGGCATCTGTTAAAAATATCATGAGATTCAGTTCAAGATGTTTCTTTCGCATTTATTACTGTAGTACTTGTTCCACTGCTTTTTATTTTTACAGCCTTATTCAAGACTCCTTTTACAATATTCCGGTGTTGGACAGTCAGAACAAGGCATACGTGATGCTTGAGCTTTATTATAAGATTTGCATTTTCGTTTATCGACCTTCCCCTTAATTTGCAGTACTAAGTCAACGAATTCGGTATCTATCAAAGGATCCTGGTAGTATAAAACCGATTATATGTAATGTCATCAATCGTAACACAGTTGTCCTCATATACAATGAGTTATCGATTACTGAGACAGCCATTCTATAGTAAAAAACAGGTAACACAATGTGACTCTGAAAAGTAGGCATTATAGATCTCTTCATAACTTTGTACTAACTGTCTTACTTGGGCATTCAAAATGTACGTTCGCAAAAAACTTTTCTTTTTAAAACCTTTTCTAGAAAGCACAAGGAATGCAAATTAAATGCCCCGAAAGTCTTGTGGCAAATTTATTAGTCTATTTAAGTGAAGGTCATGTCTTTTCCATTCACACCAGATAATGTAGTTTTTAAACTACACCGACCGTAAGGTCTTAGTTACTTAGTTTGTATTATTCGAATATAATTCTTAAGGGCATTGTAGTTAGTAATTAAACAAATTATTTTAAGAGTGTTTTAAGTTCGAAAAAAAAAATTTTTTTTTGAGATAACAAAAGGAAAAAGAGAATCTTGCCTAGTTGAAAGTGTTATCTATGGAACCTCGTATATTTTTTTAATATTTACTAAATTTTAAACTTTAAAAAAGTTAAAAAGCAATGATCATTTAATAATTAAACTGATCCTTCATGGCTTATTAACACTAAAATTGGTACAAAAGTGTGATTATTTCACAATTTAAAAGAATTATTTGAAACAGATAAGTTGTAGATGAAGATGGAGCTCTCTCTCAGTCTTAAGAGTGCCATATATACCTTAATAATTATAAAGAAAAATTTAATTTCGAATAAATCGAATAAAGTTTTTTTTTTATAAAATCTGTTATTTTTCCAAAAAATTTTTTTGTTAATTTTTGTGTTTCAATAAATATAAGTTTGTTATTAAATTTTGTTTTTATTTTACTTTTTATATTATATTGTTATTTTTTTATTAATTTTAAAATTAAAAAAAAAATTAAAATTAAAAAAATTTTAAAATTAAAAAAAAAATTTTAAATTTAAAAAAATTTTAAAATTAAAAAAAATTTTAAAATTAAAAAAAATTTAAAATTAAAAAAAAAATTTTAAATTAAAAAAAAATTTAAAATTAAAAAAAAAATGCATTTTCTGTGCCTTAATAGTTTTTAATAATTAAAAGAAAAATTTAAAAAATAATTTTTTTTCTTATTTTTAATCGCTATAATATAATAATAAAATCAAAATACACAAAAATATACAAAATATTTAATAAAAAAAAAAAATAATCAAAATTCTAAATTTTAAAAAAATGTATTTCAAAAATAAATTAATTTTTTAATTTTAAAATTAAAATTTTAATGTGTTAAAAAAAACAATTTTTTGTTTATAAATTTATGTTAATAAATAAATATTTGGTTTATATATAAAAAAAAAATTCTATTTACTTCTGTTCGAATAATAAGTTAAAATCAAAAATAAATTAATTTTTTAATTTTAAAATTAAAATTTTAATGTGTTAAAAAAAACATTTTTTTGTTTATAAATTTATGTTAATAAATAAATATTTGGTTTATATATAAAAAAAAAATTCTATTTACTTCTGTTCGAATAATAAGTTAAAATCTAATTTTCAAAATTATTCTAAATAATATTTTGTTTAATTAGTTTTAATATTTCAAAATTCTGTTTTGTTTTGTATAAAATTTTTTCCAAATTCTTAATATTTACTTACCATGATTTTTCAATAAATTACAATATTTTTCTAAATTCAATCCATCCAAAAAACCATTTTTATTTATTATCTTATCACACGAACAAATTCGTAATGTATTTAATGTATAATGTTTATAAATTTTATTTGATTTTGTTTTGTAATTTTAAATTAATATTTTTAGTTTAAAGCATTGTGTACGTATTTTAATGTCGTCTGTCCTTGTGAAAATTACTAAAAAGAAAAAAATTTAACTTGTAGTGAAAATAAGGTTGCTTAACAACGGTAATGGGCTCACATTTGTAATATTTTTTTTTTAAAGAATATTTTATTTTTATATTTTTTTTTTTAATTAAATGTTGTAGTTTTGAAGTTGATTTATTTATATGTTTTATATTAAAACAAAAAAATCATTGCTAGAAATATAATGTTCGAAATGTTAAGACAGTAAAATGTTTTTAAATATTTTACGTCACGTTAGTAGTTTATAAAAATATGAATATTTTAATTTATTTTTGATATATATTTTATGTACAATGGGTCTATTCGACCTCTGGGCACTACTGTACTTATCTCAATTGACAATTAAACGTTCTCTAACCCAAGAATGATAAACTAAAGATTACGCCATCACGCACACAAAATTAAAACTTTCTGCGCATGTTGAATCAATGACGTCACGCAAATTGTTTTCATTGTTTTCCTATTGGCTAATGATAATGTAAGTTATATTGCAGGGCTGCCAACTACTTTCGCATAGTGCATACACTTTTCAGAAGAAATGTTCATTTTCACATATGAAAAAGACTTGGAAACCTTTAAAATAGCCCAACTACGTCATCTAACGGGAAATCATGCGCAAGGCGTAATCTTTAGTTTATCATTATTGCTCTAACCTATCCTATAATATTCTTGCTGTCGTTACTGAAATGATTTGTTTAAAATGTTATAAATTAAAAATTGAAATTTGTTTCACATATTCGATCATCAATTTTCCTCGCGTTCTAAGGTTTTATGATAATTTTGTTCGAAATATCTATTTTTTGAGACATTTTTTTAAGTAAATTTAAAATTGTTTTCACTGTTTTCCTATTGGCTAATGATATTGTAAGTTACATTGCAGGTCTGCCAACTACTTTTGCGTAGTGCATACACTTTTCAGAAGAAATGTTCATTTTCACATATGAAAAGGACTTGGAAACCTTTAAAATAGCCCAACTACGTCATCTAACGGGAAATCATGTGCAAGGCGTAATCTTTAGTTTATCATTCTTGCTCTAACCTATCCTATAATATTTGACGCTACAGAAATGACATTGAAATGAAAAAGATTCGTTTGAAATGTTATAAATTAAAAATTGAAATTTGTTTCACATATTCGATCATCAATTTTCCTCGCGTTCTAAGGTTTTATGATAATTTTGGTCGAAATATCTATTTTTTGAGGAATTTTTTTAAGTAAATTTAAAATTGTTTACGATATAAGTAAGAAATACTCGTTTTTAGCTTCATTTCTTCCACAATTTTTAGTCTAAGGAATGTATCATGAGTTCATTATAATATCCTTCGGGAATACTTATGCAAACTGATAAGTGGCTAAACCCTCTTGACGCTCTATGTCATTGTAATCAAAGATATCTTTGGAATTTATTGCCCTTTTTCGATCCTGACTCTTTCCTATCAATTCAGCCCTATTTTACTTAATCCATTTAACGGAACATAACCGTTTGACTGCAAAGCGGTTCTGATGAGAACGTTCGAAAACTGCGGGATATATTTTGATTTGATATTGCCAAATAAATCACTCTCATTTAGACAATTTTTCCAATTTTCATAAGTGATGATAATTTGTTCTAATTTTCTTTATTAATTTAAGGATCTTTAAGGTGCAGCCTTCACTCTAACCAATTTCTTCTATGATTTCAGTGAAATTTGGTTAGTATGGGGACTCTGCTTACAACGGGCCACCATGTGCGCCCAAATAAGCTTTTGATATCAAAAAGCTACCACTTCAACCTAACCTAACCTAACCTAACATAGAATATTTAAGACCTAAAGGCTTGTCATTAATATAGCCTTTGATTCTTAAAATGTCTTAGAAGACCACTTTTAGGAACAGCATTCTTAAAGAGTCCCCGTGGTCTCGTAGGTAGTGTGCTGGCCTATTAGACATAAAGCCAGGGTTCAAGTCCCAGGCCAGACATTAAAACGAAAATATGAAAAAAAGTATTTCTTCGGTAACTTCCTCTCAGCAGATTTCTGGCAAAAACTCTGAGAGTAAAAATAAAATTGCCATGAAAAGTTTCTCAAAAATCAGTCGCTCGGAGTCGACTTTAAACTGTAGGTCCCGCCACTCATGTATAAAATTAACTCACACAACATAAGTGGTGTGAGAAACTAGGTCAATAATCCTGACTGAAGGTTTGTAATGACCAATTATGTATGTATGTATATATTCTTAAATATCATCTTTCAGCTTTCTATCTTGTTAAATTGATTTTTAACTCTTTGCTGGTGTCTACTTTTGGCGTTTAAGTTCAGCAATCGGAAAACTGTTTTATGGCGTAGTTCAGATTATTAAATATTTGTATGGGAAACAGACGATTTATTTTTACTACAAATTTTGCTTAATCCAAGCTCCATATCCTGCTTCGAATTTGAAAGAGGAAGAAAAAATGTTCAGTGCTTCGGTTCCTTTCAAATATCTGCCATAAAGCTAAGTCCCCTGACTTTCAGAGATGTTTACGTCAACAACGAAATCTTGGGCAGTCAGTTGTTTCACCTCTTGAGAGAGAACTGAACTTATTTCTTACGAATACAACTCAAATACACAAAAGATAACCACATTAGCATGTCCAATCACTTCCTTAGCTGGAAAAAATCGGAAGAAAATTAAAATTGTGAAAAGAGGTCCATAGAACGGTTACAAAACCCTTGACGATAGGCATACTTAGTCCAATTTAATATTGTGATGTCAGTATGATTATTTATCTCTAACCTTTGAACCATTCGTCTGAAGTGGGTGTTTTTCGTTCTCCTATGAGATAACGCTGGACACAATATGCCCAATAGCTGGAAAACAGTTTCCTCTCGTTCCTCTCTAGCCTCTGTAACTACTGGAAATCTCATTGGTAATAGATAGGACCGAGAACACTGTATCATGAGCCCCTAGAAAATGTGATGGTAGTTAATGACTTTAACAAGGAATTGATCGTAAAGCAGAGCAGGCCAATAAAAAATATAAAGTCGTTAAGATTTGTTCTTAATTTTCGAAAAATATATTTTAACACATTGGACTGCCACATCAGTTTTCAGAATAACTGGCGAGTATGATATTTTGACATCACATTACTAAAAAATCTATTTCTAGAGTATTTCTCAAAAATCTGTCGTTCGGAGTCGACTTTAAACTGTAGGTCCTGCCACTTCTATATAAAATTAACACACACAACATAAGTGGTGTTAGAAACTGCGGGCTTCTTGGGTACGATTGCTGTAAACTGTCTAATGGTGAAGGTATAGCACTGGCCATTTTATAGTCACCAGCAGCAACTCGTTTCCTTACAGTTCGCATCTTCCCTCTTTCCACCTTTCCTAAACCTGCGCAATGCACTGCATGAGTAGGGGTCATCCCCTGAGTGCTGGTTTAATAAAAAAAAGGTGTATCATCAAAAAAGAAAAATGATGCTTTTTAGGAGATAAAGGACCTACGAATGAGTACGAGATAACTCGTAATTGGCAACCTAGAAGGGAACGCAATCTACGAGTTATCTCGTTGGCACCCAAGAAGGGAACGTAATCTATGTGTTATCTGGTTGGTCCTCCCCTAAAAGGGAACACAATTTACGAGTTATCTCGTAGTTGACAGTCAACGTGTTAATTCGAAAATATAATTTATTCGAATAAAATTATTCGATAATTTACCAACACCAATTGGTCCCCTCTTTTCTGATGTCTACCAATAAATTTTTTATTTAAATCAGAGAAATGTGGTGCTGAGCAAGCCATAACGTAAATCAAAGTAGAATCTCTTTTTATTTTTTGCCAAATTTAAAAAAATGAATGACGTCATGGGTTTTGGCATGAATATTTATAATAAAATAAAACGAAACAAATTTATAGAAACAAAAACATTTTCAAAATAATCACGCAAAAACAAAATAAAAAAATGATTTTGAAAAGTCATTGAGAAGAAAAAGTTCTCTGAATCAACATAAACAACAAATTAAAACGCAATTAAACAAAAAAAAACAGAACACTGTTGAACGTTGAATAATTTTAATTCAAAACTTGATTTTTAGTTGATAAAAAAAAAACAAAAATAACCGTTAAAAACCGTTTAAAGAAATTAATGCTTGAAAATATTTTTTTTATAGCACACACTGTAAATCTGTTAACATTCACATTTTCCAGTGTGTGTTCTCTTTTTTTTTCCAGTAATTTTTGCATTAAATGAATAGTAAATTTTAATTATTCGGTATTTGGGTGAGCCCGCTATTGAATAAACATTTATTCCAAAGCAAAATAATACAAATAACAGAAAAGCTTTACGCTTAAATAGCTTTCTATGTTAATTTAGCAGAGTTAATATAAATAACATTCAAGTACAATACACATTACGGCCTCTGTTAAGGTGATTATCAATGTTAGCGTAGACTAGTTGTGTAGCAGAGTGTTAATGTTAATGTAATTTGGGGGTTATGTGTGTTAAGCAGCGCATATTATTATTTATTGTTGCTGTTTTTAACAGTTGAAATAGTCACCCCAATTTGAAGAGATTATTTGTTAGTGTTAGTGTTTTACTATATTTTGTTTTTGTATTCGTTTTGTGGGGAAAACATGTCTGATGTCGTGTTGGCTTGTGGTTAGAATGTGTGAGTGAGTGAGTGAGGAGAGACCAAACAAAGCTTTAACAAAAGAAATAAATACAACGTGTTTCATTGTCAGCGTCTTAAGTCATTATTTATACACCACTCTTGTTGTTGTAGTTGTTGTTGTTATAGTTGACTGTGTATGTTTGTGAGTTTTTAGTTTAATTCTTAAAAAAAAAATTCGTATTTTTATTTTTGCCATTATGACGTAGACGAAATTGTTTTTCATGTTTTGTTTTTGTTATTGTTGCCTAGTAGTAGTAGGTTGTTCCCAAACATGTTTAAAATTTTTCTCTTCTGTAAAGGCATCATCATGAGTGACATCAGTGATTAATTAATTTCTTTTAAAAAGTTCAAGGTAAGATGTGCAGAAAAAATAAAATAAAAATGAAATGAAAGAAAATTAATTTGTTTTGTTTTGTAAAAATATATTTAAAGAGATTGCTTAAATGTATGGGAATTAAATTTTTAAAATATTATAAGAGGATTAAATTGTTTTATTTTAGAAAATCAATCATTAAAATTATTAACAAAATAACGAAAATTAAATAATTTTTTAAAATTAAATCTTACGAAATTTTGTTTATAAATTTTTCGTTATTAAAACATTGTTTTTTAATACGAAATAATATTTAAGTGCTATCACAATTATAATTCATATCATTTCCTGTTTTTTCTACCAGAGATAATTAATTTCTGTCCTTGAAGTACGCTATTGTTTTGGAACATCTGTCAGGCTTTGTTAATTTTCATCTGAATTCGAGTGTAGGCCCTGGTTACAAACTTTGGTGGCTTAAGAAGCCAGCCTGTAATCTTGTCTAACCGTAAAGTGAAAAAATCTGTTGAAAGTTTTACTTGTCTTGATGTTTTACTTTTTGAATGTAACTCAGGCTTTACGATAAAAACTCCTTTTATTTTTCAACATAGCCTTCTTTGCCTACTCTTCCAAAAAGTAGAATTTGTCGTGCTCATTAAAATATGTAAATTTGCATGCGAGATTAATTCATTATTGCAGCCAGATCTCTTTCCGTCGACCCATTTTAAAAGGATTGAAAGCAATGCATAACCACTGACAGCTAAATTCGAAGAAAATAACTAGTGAAGGAGAAATTTGTAGCGTAATTCAGTAATTTTTAAACCAATTTATGATATTTTTTTAGTTTTTCCTTAAATTACTATCAAATACTAAATCAAATGACTTAGATTTTTAAAATTTCTACAGAAGTCAACTGAAAGATTCCTGTAGAATAAAGCAGATTTCCTTTTTTACTTAAGAATCGTGAAATTTAAAGAGTTGTGGATGTATTGATATATTTTCGTAATTATAATCAAGCTATTCAGCTGGATTTATATCGTTTTCTAGCATTGTAACGATAATTCAGCTTCTTTTCTCATATGAATCCTTTTCTCGATTAGCGTGACTCGAATTTTTTGCCAATAAAAGAACTAAAGGCCTGTGGTTAAACATAAATGCGTAAGAATTTTACTTCCTGGTGTAAATAAATCTATTCCTTTGGACATTTGAGTATCTAAATCAGTTACTCTATTAATTCGTTTTATAGGGCTTTTGCATTCTTCGATGACATCAAATAACTTTTTATCACTGGAAGTAGGCTTTTCCTGATCTGAGATGCTATTATCGAAGTCAAGTGAAGTAGAATTTTTTTAGAACCTTTTGTAGGTTCAAAATACATATGAATCCACAATCCCGAAAAATCCCGGGACAAGTTTTTAAAAATCCCGGGATTCGGGATTTTGTGAATCTCGAAAATCCCGGGATTTCAAGATTCGGGATTTCCCGTTTGGCATCCCTAGTATTGTTCCATAGGTCATGAATGAATTCTTTAAACATTAAAAAAAAAAAATTTATAACAAATTAATTGAAATTTTTATTGTTATTGTTATTAAATTCAATTGAATTTAAAATTCAATTTTCTACTTTTATTTTCATTTACAAATAATGCGTTGGTATTTAATTTATTTGTGCATTTCACATTACTTTCATTGTGACCCATTTTTTTCCTCTTTAAATTTTACTGCAAGACATGCTTTTTTCTTTAATTAAAATTCAGTTTTTTTTGTTTTTGTTTTTTGTTCTATTTAAACCCCCTTCCTTTCTTCCATTCATTTCTTGCATTGTAAAACAATCAATATAAACAATAAATTAACTTGTTGAGAACCACTGTTTGGCACGCTCATCTAGCTTAAAAGCACAGAATACAACACAATGGTTTTTTTTGTGCTGTGTTGTGTTGGGTTGTTTTATTGTTTTTGTAAATAACAACAACAACAACAATCTTTCATTTACTCAGTCAATGAGTCCATCAGTAATGATACAGCACGCTAACTAAACGGTTGTTCCTAAGGAATTTAATTAAAATAAAATAAAACACACGCAAAAACAAAAAAAAACCGAAAAAGAAAACATCGTAGAAAACATGTGTATTATGCTAATTACACATACAATATTACAACAACAACAAAAAAGATAATGTAACTAACGGTCATTAAAAAGCAATGACATATATATGGTATAGTGGAAAGAAAAAAAGTGTCTTTCTATTTCACTTTAAAATTGAAAATAAAACAACAAAAAAAATCATGAGTAGAATATAATTTTTTAAAAAGAAATTAAAAAGGAAAGAAAAATAGAATGTCTAGAAAGTATTTACAACAAAGTGCCTTAGTAGCGAGAAGGGTTGTTTTTAAGAGAACAACATAAAAAGAGAAAGCTTGTGCTGCTTTACAAGCAAAATAAGTGTGAGTGCAGTGCGTGTATTCATGTTACTCGTAAAGCAAAGCAATTTTAAGAGAAAATCAAGTGATAAAATTTATGTTTCTTGTTGCCAATGCATTTGTTGTTGTTGTTGTTTAAAGTAAAAGTATTAAGAAAAGAATGTTAATGTTAAATATTGTTATCAAAAGAAAGAAAGAATAAAAAAAAGAAATAAAAATAAAGAATTTACGGAAGAAAAAAAATGTAATGAAATAAGTACCATGAAATGGCTTGTTTGTACTCGTCTGTACATGTCTGTGTAAACAAAATCACGTAGAATGTAAAACAAAAAGATTATTAAGCAACGGCAACAGCATCTTTAACGAAGTGAATAATTAAAAGAATTTTTAAACAATAAATGATAAACCATTTAACAAACAAATAGGCTTCAGATTCAGCAGATTTCCTATAAACAAATAAAACAATTTCACCACCATTAAACGGGGTGGTGGAGAAGCCACTTACTTTACAATGCCATAAAAATTCTTCTTTTTGTTATGAAATTGAAGGGCTTTTGAAATAAATTTCTAATGAAAGTGAATGGAATGTCTGGAAGTATTTTTTTTTTTTAAAGAGTGCTTCAAAAGGGAAGCTAAGGGGGAGAGTAATGATGTAAAAGAGAGCACTTATGAATATGGGTCAATGTTCTTAATAAACTTGAACTCATTTTGTTGCTCTCTCTCTCTCTCTCTCTAACCTCTCTCTATAGTATTACAAGAAGCCACTTGTCTGTACAAAGGCATTAGAGAGATTCAAAGCAATATTGCTTGGCAAATAAACAGACGTCGGTACCAATGTCCCTTAGGGGAAGAACATTTTCGTTTTTTTTAAACACATAGGACACGAATATCAACAATGTTCGTTAAAAAAGCGTAAAAATGCATTCAGTTGCTTGTCAGCTTCTAAAGAAGAAGGTTCATGTCGCTTTTTTTTCAAACTTCAATTATACAGCCAAAGAAATATTACAGTAGGATTCACTAATATCAATGAGCAAGCAATGCCAAGTTAAATACGGTCTCTATAGGGATTTAGCGCAATACAATTTTTCTATATTTTCCACTCACACATATAGTACATATTATTGGGTTAATAAGTAGACTTGAAAATATTACTAACAATTTTCCTCTGGGCTAACATATGCATATGCCTCTCACAAATACACTCACATTTTTATTATGTTCTCTTTAGGACTCAAATAGAGTCATTAAACGGTATTTGATTTTGAATTAACTTAAGGACATAAGAGAAAAATGTCTCGCAAAGAACCGTAAATTTTGTTTCCATATGATTTAAAATAAAAATATAAGGTGTAGTAAAAAGGAAACCATTGTTTCTGAAAACTGTATTAACCATAAATATGTACTCTAATTCCGTTAAGAGGTTCTCGTGTCTCTTTAGAAATAAATCGAATGGAAAATCGTTCGCATTTCTAAAACATTTGTTTTCGAATGGAAGCACGAGATTTTTGTCCAGAAATACAAGATAAGTCCATTTTTAACCACTCAAATGTTGTCTTTTATAACGATTTTCACACACTGGCTGTTCGCAATCAAAATAATTCCAGCTAGGAATACATATGGGAAAATTATTTAGCTTGGAATCTTAGCATAATCCTTTTAGTTCTGAGCTAACTTTCACATATATATCATGTATACATTGTGAAAGGATATATAACACTCTAGGAGGGAACGAACTCTGCGAGTTATCTCGTACTCACATACATACATAATTGGCCATTACAACCCTTCAGTCAGGATTACGACCTAGCTTCTCACACCACTTATGTTGTGTGCGTTAATTTTATACATGAGTGGCGGGACCTACAGTTTAAAGTCGACTCCGAACGACAGATTTTTGAGAAGCTTTTCATGGCAATTTTTACTCTCAGAGTCTTTGCCAGAAATCTGCTGAGAGGAAGTCGCCGAAGAAATATTTTTCGTTTTGATGTCTGACCTGGGATACGAACCCGGGCCTTTCGTCTAATAAGCCAACACCCTACCCACTAGACCACGGCGACTTATCTCGTACTCACTAATGTGAAAAATCAAATTGTAGTTTTTTGGCCAGTTTTCTGAAATTGCCGCGGCAGTCAACGCGTTAAAAAAAGGCGCTTTATTAATTATATTGATAACTTAAAACTCCGCAATAATGGATATTCTGACGCTCTGCAATTTAAACTCGCTATTGTATTTATCTACGGTACACACTCTAAGGGTCATTGTTACAACTTCCCGTTAAAGTTGGGTTTAGTTAAACGTAGTTAAAGTGAACTTTAACGTCATTTTTAACTTCTTTTCATTACTACAACCTACATATAAAATAAAGTTAACTTTTTCAAAAAATATGGCAGTAAACCAGTTAATTTTTTTAACGCAGTATTAACGACTACTATAGTTACTCATTTTGTTTTTATTTGAAGTTGCCATATTGAAAATAGTAATAATATGGCAAGTTCAAACATAAACTTAACTTTAAAAGTTATCGGTAGAATGATCTTCCCTTTAGCTTAACCCTGACTTCTACCTTATCGTCCACTTCTAAAAATGAAAAATAATTTATCTGTCCGTTAAAATCCTGCCTTTATTTAACGTAATAATGAGCATAAGATTTAAAAACTCCTCATGAAGCCTTTAAAGCAAAAACTGATGGCTTATGGTAAATTTTTTCTTTTACCTGAGATCAACGCTCAGGGAATAGCTCTTACGCATGTAAGACAAAGGATCGCAATACGGTAAAGTGAGTTATAGGAGGTGAAAAAGTGGTTATTCTGTGAGATTAATTTGTGTAATATTGTTAGGATGATACCCAGTCTTTTAGGTGGGAATCAAAAGCCACAACCCTTACAGTCGCTGCTTACTAGACTACTAGCATTATTAAGCTGTGCCATATAACGCTGTTTCGTTAACGTATCCCCCGCTTTAAGCAGGGTCTTACTGTACTTGCTAAACTAGCAAGGCAGCAGCTATTTAGTTCTTTAGAGCTTATAAATGTAGACAATCTGTGTATAAATTGACTTATTGATTGCCTGTGAATGTCACCAAACATTCAAGAAAAAACTTTCTGATGGTCAATCCCAGTTTGTGTCACCTTGTCACTATTCAATCACGACTGTTTTCACTTTAACTTGTTGTAATTGACAAAGTTTCCTTCATTAGCCCATATTTTCTTTAGATTCTCGATGTTATAATGTATGATTCGAATCTTGAGGTATTTTTGCGTTAAGTTGTGTGGGGCCTAACATCATATTTCTCCTAGACTCCTAATGCGCTATGCAGCTTTCACGTTAAAGTGGGTGGCAGAGAATCAAAGAAAACTAGGCGTGACTAGCTGTTACCGTATCTAAATCAAGAATGCTATTCCCTTGAATATGTGCATGAACTACGTTGAAACTAATTTTTCATCCTTCTCCCGTATTCAAACTTTGACTGCAAAGGTTTGTAATCAATTACTTTAATTAAGTAATTCAAATTAAACCCAGTTATCTCGGAAATAGAGTGGTAAATACCAGAGATCAGCAATGAATCGTTTTTCCAGTACTCATAAGCACTCATGTAATTTTGACTATGTGTGATTCAACAGAATTGAAATTCAACTACTCTGATTCATTCGTACTCGCTACAAGAATGATTTATAAGGAGCAATGAGTATGAGTACAACATTGTCATCAAACTTACAACATTCGAAATATGTTTGATTCATACGTCTATTTATTCTGATTCATAAATTTAGAAAAATACTTACTTATAAGTACTATAAGTAATTCGAGTGACTCGAATCATTCATTAAAATTTACAGTCTTTGTTGTTGTTGCCTATACAAACAAAGAAGAAATGAAAGACAAAGACAACAAGCAATGCATACACACAATCTTCTTGTGAGTATGGTAGTGTTCGTACGCGAATCATACTTATTTTGTGCTTCGTGTAAATGTTAAGTAGAGACGAGTCGAAGTCAATAACATCATGCGTATTGTTAAGTATTAATACGACGAGTACTTCTAACTTTTAGTATGAGTAGTATGAGTATAATATTAAAATAAGTATTAATGCGTATCTGAAATTATAAGTATGACTCGAATCTACTTATCGTTTTGAATACTTATTGCTGATCTCTGGTAAATACCATATTTTGTGTTTATTAGTAAACAAATTTGGTGCTTCAAAAAGTCATCAAAAATCCGGCGAAGAATTTTTTTTTTTAATTGAAAATTAACTTTCGAAAGCCATTTTGCCGACAATTAGAAAATTGTTTCATGACATCTTATGCAATGTAAAGAATGCTTTTTTTTCTAGTAGCTCTATTTAACAAAAATATCAATTTAAAATATGACTAAGAAAAAAAATTTATTAAAAATGATTTTTTAAATGCAGGCACAAATCCAACAATTTCATGGCCATTTTATAAAATTTTTTGTGTAATTTTAGCTTTAATTGTGGTTAAATTTTGATATTTTTATACGTTTTTGTATTGCCTCTGCCTGCCATATCATAAACGAAATAAGAAATTTAATATTTTTAACACAAAATTAAATAAAAATAAAAATAAAAAAAATTAAAAAAAAATAAAAAAAAAATTTTTAAAATTAAAAAAAAAAATAAAAAAAATTAAAAAAAAAATAAAAAAATATAAAAAAAATTAAAAAAAAAATTTTAAAAAAAAATAAAAAAAAGAAAACAAAATTGAAATCATTTTAAAAAATGGTTTTAAAACTAGATGTTGCCGTACAAACTGAATTATCAGAATGTTTATGGTACTCCAGTTCAACTTCAACGACTGCAACAACTTCACGTACTTCCTCTATACCAGGTAATATTTTAAAAAAATATTTAAAAAAAAAAAATAAAAAACAAAATTTCTTTTTAAAGTTTTTATTTAATAATTAAATAGAATGGAATTTCTTAAATTGAGTTTATAGGTCAATATCTATATTTTGTTGTTGTTAATGTATGTCATCATTATGATCGTCATGGTTGGTAAAAGTAAATAAATTTTTAAATGAATTTAACACTTTCATGATCGTAATTTTATTACCTTTTTCGTAAGCTGGTAATTTTTTTTATAGCCAAACAATGTTAGAAAAGAATTGTTTTTCTTTTTAATTTACAATGTACAGTCAGAATTTTATTAAAACTTAAAGTCTCCACTGTATGGTAATAGGAAAACTGTTACTAAAGTTGACTTAAACAAAATTGAGGCCAAATTTATTCCAAAAACTTGTTTTAAAAAATCTTAAATTTTTGTCACTTTTTAAGCTCCAACAAAATACTTTCGAGAAAGAAAATTATTTTCTTTCCGGAGAAAATTGACTCCCTTTCACTTCTTGGTCATTATGAACGAACAAAAAATGCATTAAATTTTGATAGAAAGAAATTTGTTTATTTTTAAGTAGAATAATGTTAATTTAGACCAAAAATTGCACTGTCATATGCTTTATACTCAAGATTTAACTTTTTTATTCGAAAGTCCAATCCTTCCGGTTAATAATGGAAAATAATTTCATTCAAATGGCTGCCTCGGCTGGTCATGCAGTAGCCTACACGATCGGTTCAATTTTTAAGCACATTAACGATTGTGTGCTGCTGTATTTCATCAATGGCTTCACGAATATTGTCCTTTAAAGCGTCAATTGTCTCGGGCTTGTCGGCGTACCACTTATCTTTAACGGCAACCCACAAATAATAGTTCAACGGTGTCCAATTGCAGCTTCGAGGTGGCCAAACGATATCCATCGAGTGTAGCTTCGGCTGTGTGGCATGTAGCCCTGTCTTGTTGAAACCAAATGATGCCAATATCCTCCGCTTCAATTTTTGTGAACAAAAATTCGTTCAACATGGCCCGATAACGATCGCCATTGACTGTAACACTGACTTCTTGCTCATTTTCGAAGAAAAATGCCCCAATTATGCCTCTGTACCAAAATCCGCACCAAACAGTGACTCGTTTGGGGTGCATCGCATTTCAAGTGTTTCATGTACGATTCTTGCATTTCTACAATAACATCGGATATTGTACAATCCTTGAGTTTGCATTAACGGTCATGTTCTAAATGAAGCTGCATCTCTGTAAGTCGATCCAGACATCTCTGCGAAGAAAACACTGTTATTCCACAATTGTTCCGCAACGTTAACTTATTTCTACAAATAACATGGTAGCAGTTGCTACTGAAATGAAGTTGAAGACACACAAAAACTGTTTACATATGCACTCTAGCCATGTATTTGCAATGTAAGTTTCAAAAGTAATTACATGGGAATCTCCTGACAATTTTACCAATTCGTTCGAAGTTGTCAGCCATTTTGTATGAATTCTTTCTTAATTGATTATTACAACCCTTTGATCAGGATTACAAGACTAGATTCTCATTTATGAATTCATTCTTTTAAGAATTCTCTTTTTCCCTTTTTACGAATCTCCAAAAAGTTTAATGATTAAATTTTATTTTATAAAAACAAAATACAACAACAACAATAGACTTCCTCTACAAAAAAAGAAGAAGAAGAAGAAACAAAAACAAACAAAATATTTATTTATTTAAGAATTGTTTGTTAAATTATTCATTCATTCATTCATATTTATTTACAGTATTCCCTCGATTAACGTCGTAGAATGTTCCGGAAAAAGGCGACCTAAATCGAATTTCAAAGAACTCATACTATCAAATGCATTTATTTCTGTTCATTTTACAAAAAAGAAAACTAAAATAATTAAATTTTTAATCTATGAAATGAATTTTTTAAAGGGGGAATTCCCCCGATTTAGTTTGTAAACAAGAGAGGCGACGTAAATCGAATGACGATGCAAAACGTAGTTGAAGGGAACAACATTTTTGACTATGTTAATCGAAACAACGTAAATCGAGGGAATTCTGTATTTTTGAAAGAAATTTTTTTATACTTCTCTACAAGAGTATTCTTATGGAGTTGTTTTTGCATTGATTTTTTTTTATTTGTTTTAAATGAAATCGTCAACATTTTAAAAATATTTCTCATCACATCACATTATTTCCTTAGCAGTCGTTTGTTCTTTTTTTTTTTGACAAAAAATTATTACTGATTAGCAACAGCAGGGCAGGCCACCAAAGTAAAGTAAAGGAAATGAATGCCGAAGAGCTGAAAGATAAATGAAATTCATTAAACAAATTAGCACTACATTATACTTCATTTGTATTCTAATTAGTGATGGGAAAATTAATGACAAATTATAATTAACAAATCAACTCAACAGCATGCCCAACTAATAGGCAATTTTGAGGGCCTGCTTTTGTTTTTTGAAGTAATTGCCTACGAAGTAATAAAATTTGATTGAAAAATTGTTTTATGTTAATAAGCTAATCGATAATAAATTTTCTTATTTCATTACTTTTTAATTTCTTGTATATATAGATATACAGTGAACGTCAAAAGAAACTGTACATTAAAAAATATGCATACATACATACATGCATACATAAATAATTGGTCATTACAACCCTGCAGTTAGGATTACAACCTAGCTTCTGTGTGTTAATTTTACACATGAGTGGCGGGACCTGCAGTTTAAAGTCGACTCCGAATGACAGATTTTTTTGAGAAGCTCTCTTCACGGCAATTTTATTTACTCTTATGGTGTTTTCTTTTCTACCAAAAAATGTGCATTTTATTAAGGCAAAATGCAATTTTGCGTTTGTTTCTTAAAAATGTTTCACCCTCTAAAAGGGTGGTATGTTTTATTCTAAATAATTCGCCTTGCCAATGGTGGAGGGCATTGCATTTTATGCCCTGTATAAATTGAGAGTGCTGATAATGCCCTGTATATATCGAGAGTGCTGATAATACCCTGTAAAGCAGATGACTTTTGTTTATTCATAGGGCTACCAGATTATATTTAAAAAAAGTTGTCTGGTATTGTTATCCAATTTGAAATTAATTTTTTCATTGTTTTATTCAGTAACCTTAAGGAACATTCATTATTAAAGCTACATGGTCCGTAAAATAAAAAATTGCATTCAATGTTAGAACACTGTTAAATTTTTTTTTTTTTGTTATAAAAAAAGCTCTCAAAAAATAAAGTTGAGAAATTAGCGATCTGGCAACACCTTTGTCATATTTACATTTATTATTGAAAACAAATTAAAAAATTTTTAGAACTAAAACCTTTTTTATGGAAAAAATATAAATATGGATATTACTGCATATATTTTATTTGCAAAAATTGAAATAAATCAGTTATTAGATTCATCTTCGTCATCTTACTGAATTTATTACATACATAATCAACAGCCGCCGTGGCAAACACAGGGCATACCCTTTTCAATATTTGTGTTATGTTCTTCTCAAATAAAAAATGACATTACAACAGGGTTGGTCAAAAAATTTTTTAATGCACCTTGTAAGAGGGTGACATTTTCTTTGTAGAAAAGAAAACACCATTAGAGTTTTTTGCCAGAAATCTTCTGAGAGGCAGTCGCCGAAGAAATATTTTTTTTCATATTTCGTTTTAATGCCTGACCTGGGATATGAACCCATTTTTAGGTCTAATAAGCCAACACACTGCCTACTAGACTATGGTGGCTACATAATCTACTACGGCTATCCATTTTTATAACGTTAGACGGAAATGTATGTACTCTCAGAGGTTTTTGCCAGAAATCTGCTGAGAGGTTGTCGCCGAAGAAATATTTTTTCTTATAATGTCGTTTCGATATCTGACCTGGGGTTAGAATCGTGGCCTTAAGTCTAATAAACCGATACACTACTTACTAGGCTATGGCGACTACACATTAAAAAAATATTCTTTACCGTCATTTTTATTTTAAAATTGTTTGATTTTCGGTTTCTAAAATTGACACAAAAAAAAATTACAAAAAAATGTCTAAATATTGTCAAATTTTTTCGGGCACTCTCCTTAAACGGTAAAACTTAAGCTTGTGCAGTTTCTTTTGGCACTTACTGTATAACATTTCCTTTATTTTTTTGCTCTATCATTCATTATAATCTTAAAAAGAAAATTCCAGATTTTTTAATTCTTTTTTCGCAACACTTTGTTTATTGTAGACCTTGTCACCATTTCTTCTTCTTTTTTTCTTCTTCTTCTTATAATTGCTATATTACATGCCTATATAAAATATATATTTTGTTGTAATAATAATAAAAACAAAATATAAATTATTTTTTTACGTTTAAATATTACAATATCGAAATGGCATTGAGTCACGCGAATCCAAAAGAGAAAAAAAAACAATTTTTGCGATAAAATAAAAAGACAGAAAGAAAGTAATTTAGATACAAGGAACCATTAGTGTCGTAGACTTTAATATTCTGCAAAAATAATAATCGAAACAGTAGCAGTGTAGAGACACGAACATACACGGAAGGCAAAAATATGTTTGCGGCAATCATAATTTGAAAAAAAAATCATATTAAGTGGAAGGGGAGGGGATAACAGGTGTAATGATATTACACATGAATACACATATTATTGGCCATTACAACTCCTTAGTCAGGACTACAACCTAGCTGCTTACAGTACTCACATTGGGTGCCTCAATTTTATCCATAAATGGCTGGGGAAATCTGTATTATAATGGCAAATATGATTGACAGATTTTCTCTCATAATTTTTGGCCAGAAGACTGTTAAGAGTCAAAGCCCACTTATTTTCATATTTTTTTTAAGTTGTGTAAGCTGAGATTTGAACTTGGGACCCTCGTCTAATAGGTTAACAAACTCTGGACTCTTGTCTACACTCGTCTAATAAGATTTTCTCTTATAATTTTTTGGCCAGAAGACTGTTAAGAATCAGTGCTCGCTACTTTTCATTGTTTTTTTAAGTTGTGTAAGCTGAGATTTGAACTTGGGACCCTCGTCTAATAAGTTAACAAACTCTGGACTCTTGTCTACACTACGCCAACCACATGGTAATATTGTTATTCATTGTTAATTAAGAATTTTGTTTGTTTTCTTATTTAGTTTTTTAATTTGTGAAAGCTGCGATTTGAACTTGGGACCCTCGTCTTGTAAATTTTCTAACTACAATACGTCGACCACATGGTAATATTGTTATTCATTGGCTTGATATGAATCCATGAATAGGAATTTTGTTTGTTCCTCTCCTTCTTTTCCTATCTCTTTAAGCTATCTTGTATTCTGCTTTGTCTTTGCATACCTTAAGGTTCCCAATCCAAAACTGCTTTGTTTATATCATTGACAGGTTTACGTTGTACATGCCCTATCCATCTCTATATATACATTCATACATCCATACATAATTTGTCATTACAACCCTTCTGTCAGGATTTCGACCTAGCTTCTCACACTACTTATGTTGTGGACGTTAATTTTATACATGAATGGCGTGACCTACAATTTAAAGTCGGCTCCTAATGACAATTTTTTTTTTTTTGAGAAGCTCTTCATGGCAATTTTATTTACTCTACTAGTTTTTGCCAGAAATCTGCTGAAAGGCAGTCGCCGAAGAAATATTTTTTTTCTCCTGGTGGGATACGAACCTGACTTTATTTCTAATAAGCCAACACACTAGCTACCACTAGACTACGGCGACTACATAATCTACTACGACTATCCATCTTTATAACCTTAGACGGAAATATATGTTGCTTCTGTGCCATAACTTTACATTCGAAATACAATTGTGTGACCATCATATGTGGAATACACAGGGCAATACTCTGCTGTTGACTTTAATAAACATAATCCAGGTTTAGCATGCATATTATAGCATAAGAAGAACGTTACAATTGAAGTTAGGAGTCTATATGGACCTGTTTTCATTAGATCGACGCCTAATGGAAAGGGGCTTTAGCCCTCACAATTATCGTGTACAGCAAGCGCTGTCCCGTCTGGTTTAATTTGCTTGTTTTGGATGATAAATTCAAAGACTGATTTGGTAATTTTGCCACGTAAAGTAAAGAGTTATTGAATGATTTCATATACTTGACTCCTAGTAGATATTAGGGTCCTAAGCCGTTCTCTATTTTGAGATGTTTGGCAGACAACGTATTCCCTACATAGTTTGCATATAAGCATGAATCTACATCCTTCATGTTATAACAGGTGCTTCCACAAAAAGTTGGTTGCGTGCAGCCAGAGATCAGCAATGAATCGTTTCTCCGCTACTCATAAGCACTCATGGAATTTTGAGTATGAGTGAATCAACAGAATTGAAATTCATCTACTCTGATTCATTGGTACTCGCTATAACATTGATTTATAAGTATAAGTTGCATTGAGTATGCGTACAACGTTGACATTAAACTCACAACATTTATGTTTGATTCTTATGCCTACTCATTTTGATTCATAAATTTAGAAAAATACTTATAATACTTATAAATGATTCGAGTGATCCGAATCATTTATCAAAATTTACAGCCTTTATTGTTGTTGCATATACAAACAAAGAAGAGAGGAAAGACAAAGATAAGATAACAAGCAAAGCATACACACAATCTTCTTGTGAGTATAGTAGTGTTCGTACGCGAATCATACTTATTTTATGCTTTATGTAAATGTTAAATAGAGAAAGAAATGTTAAATAAAGAATGAATACGACGAGTACTTTCAACTTGGAGTATGAGTAGTATGAGTATGATAATAAAATAAGTATGAATGCGTATAAGTATCAGAAATTATATTTGAATCTACTCATCGTTTTGAATACTCGTTGCTGATCTCTACTTGCAGCTAAGCATCAATTGAACTTTTGTATGAACGGCTTCTGTTGTAACGATCTTATTGAACCGATCGTGTGACAATGTTGTTAATTGTCTTTCTTCTAACATATTTCCACAAAAGAAATAATTTGACTTGCCGTGAACGTTCCATGTGCGATTCGGTTTCCATAAGTTTAGAATTTTCTGCAGGCATTTTTTGTAAAAGTTTGTGGACTTGTGCCGACTGCAATTGTATATTTCTAGGCTTCGCAACCTTATAATAGGAAGGAATTAACATTTGAATTGTATATGCACAGCATACCAGTTGTTGATATTTGTCGAAAGCACCTTTTGCCGTTTTAATATGCGATTCAATGCCCTCATTAGAGCACCATCCTTTGTAGGTGAAGGTGCCTACATATTCAAAGATAAATAGATTGAAACGTATGTACGTATAGTATTGACTTCAAGAAATCCTACTTAATTGTTATGGCAACTAAAATATGTTTTTTTTTAAACAAATATTTTTTTTTTAATTTTATTTTATTGTTTAAATAAAAACCAATTTTTCATTTTCAATTTACTTATGAACGACGTCATCAATTCATTTCAATTCTAGTACGTCGTGCATACGTCGCATACATACGTTAAAAGTTATGGACAAGTTTAGAAAATGAAACAAAAATAACTACGTACGTACGTACGTGTCGAAAAATAACGGTCAATTATCAACAATAAATGGGGGGCTAAACTGACTGACTGCCTAACTAACTAACTGCCTAGCTAGTCAACTCGACATGCATATTATTAAGCAAATAAACAACAATAAATGCATGCAACATTTGGTATGGAAACGATACGAAATGAGCAACAAATGTTGTTTATAGACTCATAGACAGGCAGCGATGTATTGGGAATACAAAAAAAACTCATTTAAAGTTGTTGTCGGCTTCTTTAATTAACCCATTGCGTGAGGTGTTTTTTAAAATTATTGTTATAACATCAATTTAATTTAAACCTGTTTATGGTTTGGTTTTTTATAGAATTTATTTTGAAAGTTTAATGATTCTTTAAACTTTTTCTGTTTAAAAGAATTTTTTTTTCTCTTGTTTTTGATATTAACAGGTCTGTGGTTATAAATTAGGTTCTAAATTGTTTAGAAATGGAAAAATCACATTTATTGTATCACTGTATGGAATTATAAATTAAAATATTAAAAAAGTTTGAAAGTAGTTCTGTTTTGTTCGTTCTGTTCTTGTCGTTCAACGAGATAAACAAATTTTTTAAAAATAAAATTAAATCCGCTTAGGGCCATTATTACAACTTCCCGTTAAACTTGGATTTAGTTAAAGGTAGCTTTAGCTAAAAGGGAATTGTAAAGTTACCTTTAACTAATTTTCGTTATTATAACTTACAGATCAGCAATGAATCGTTTTTCTGCTACTCATAAGCACTCATGCAATTTTGAGTATGAGTGAATCAATAGAATTGAAATTCAACTATTCTGATTCATTCGTACTCGCTACAACATTGATTTATAAGTATAAGTAGCAATAAGTATGAGTAAAATGTTGACATCAAACTCACAACAACATTCGAAATATGTTCGATTCATACGCCTACTCATTTTGATTCATAAATTTAGAAAAATACTTAATAATACTTATAAGTAATTCGAGTGACTCGAATCATTCATCAAAATTTACAGTCTTTGTTGTTGTTGTTGCATATAGAAACAAAGAAGAAAGGAAAGACAAAGACAACAAGCAAAGCATACATACAATCTTCTTGTACGCGAATCTCGTACGCGAATCATACTTATTTTGTGCTTCATGTAAATGTTAAGTAGAGACGAGTCGAAGTCAATAATATCATGCATATTGTTAAGTATGAATACCGCGAGTACTTCCAACTATTGAGTATGAGTAATATGAGTATGATAATAAAATAAGTATGAATGCGTATAAGTATCTGAAATTATAAGTATGATTTGAATCTACTCATCGTTTTGAATACTCTGTTACAGATAAAATAAAATTAAAATATGGTAGTAACGGAGCAAAGTCGATAAAACTGCTCCGTTAAACAAGTTCTTTTTTTTCTAAAGCAGTGGCAAGAGCGGACTTTGTTTTTTTGTTGTTTAGATTTAAAGTTGCCATGGCAAGTTCAAACATAGAATGACCTTTAAATGGTAAACGTAAGATGATCTTGCCTTTATATTAACGATCGCTTCTATCTTATTGGGTACTCATAATAATGAAAAACAATTTATGTGTCCGTTAAAATCCTTCCATTTAGTTAACGGCAAGTTGTAATAATGGCCCTTATAATTTTTATTTGAAAAAATAAAGGTCTTCTAATACGCCACTTTTTTTTATAATTAATTACTTTCATAAATCTCTGAATATTAAAATTTATTTTTATTTAATCATACCATTGGAAACGGTTAATGGTAACATTGGCTTAAAGTGATTTTATAAAATAATATAATTTATTTTTATATATAAAATTATTGATAAAACAATTGATAAATATTCTGGGTTTTTATCATTAATAAACAATTTTTTTAATCACTTACTAAAGCTTCCCTAGTTGAGTTCGTTTTACATAAACTTTATGTTGTAATTTGTTAACATTAATGGTGTTTTCTTTTCTACAAAGAAAATGTCGCCCTCTTACAAGGTGCATTAAAAAGTTTTTGACCTACCCTGTTGTAATGTCATTTTTTATTTGAAAAAAAAACATAACACGAATATATAAAAAGGGCATGCCCTGTATTTACCATGGCGGCTGTTGACTATGTATCTGGAAATAAATTCAGTAATTCTTCTTCATCAGATGACGAAGATGACTCTAATAACTGATTTATTTCAATTTTCGCAAATAAAAAGGAGCAGCAATATCCAAATTTATATTTTTTTCAAAAAAAAAAGTTTTAGATCTAAAAATCTGTTGTATTTTTTGTTTTATTTACGGTGTTGCCAGATTACTAATTTTACAACTTCATTTTTAAGAGCTTTTTTATAACAAAAAAAAATATTTTAACACTGTTCCAACACTGAATCCAATTTTTTATATTACGGACCATGTAGCTTTAATAATATAATGTTTCCTTAAGGTTACTCAACAAAACAATGAAAAAATTAACGTCAAATTGGATAACAATACCAGCCGACTTCTTTTAAATTTCATCTGGTAGCCCTATAAATAAACAAAAGCCATCTGCTTTACAGGGCATTATCAGCACTCTCAATTTATACAGGGCATAAAATGCAATGCCCGACACCATCGGCAAGTGCGAATTATTTAGAATAAAACATACCACCATTTTAGAGGGCGAAACATTTTTAAGAAACAAACGCAAAATTGCATTTTGTGTTAATAAAATGCACATTTTTTTAGTAGAAAAGAAAACACCATTAGCCACCGGTATCATGACTTTCAATATACAGGTAGTCCCCTACTTACGGCCGTTCGACATGATTAAGGTAGTATTTAATTGCCAAAAAGTCTAGTTGGTTGTGTGTTGGCTTATTAGACGTAAAGCCAGGATTCGAGCCAAAGGCTAAACCTCAAAACAAAATACAAATAGTATTTCTTCGGCGGTTTGCTTTTAGCTTGGAGTCGACTTTAAACTGTAGGTCCCGCCACTTATGTATAAAATTAACACACATAGCATAAGTGGTGTGAGAAAGTAGGCCAATAATCCAGACTGAAGGGTTGTAATGACCGCAAAGTAATTCATACAGTCATTTCTCATGTGTGTGCTTCTACTTATTTAAACTCCATGTTTTAGCAAACATGCCTATGAACAGCATAAGTGCTGTGAGAAGCTAGGTCGTTCCTGTCTGAAGGGTTGTAGTGATGAATTATATATTGAAGTTAAATATTAGCTTCAAATACTTAAAGAGTTGATGCTTGTCGGCATTAATTAATGTCTTAGCGGATCAGTGAGACTGGAAAAAGGGCCTATTAATGTCCTTCAGTCAAGATTACGATCTTGTTTCTTTCACACTACTTATGTTGTGTGTGTTAGTTTTTGTGCAAAAGTGGCAGTAGCTACAATTTAAATTCAATGTCGAATGACTGATTTTTTAAGATCTTTTCATGGCAATTTTATTTTACTCTCAGAGTTTGTTCCCAGAAATCTATTTTTTAACAAAATATATGGCTATGTATACCTATATACCTTTGTCGATTAGCCAATTGCATAAATTATTATTCCATTAACTTGTTGTAAAAATCAATTTATGCTAAGGCAATTCAAAAGTGATAACAATCGGAACATTTTTTTGTTATTGTTTGAAAAACATTTTAAAATTTGCCTGCCTTTCGCTCAAAGCATTTCAGAACTTGAATTTAATCTTTATCAAGGCTATTTGAAATTGATTTTTTGTATTTTGTTTTTGTTAAATAAATATTTAATTTATTGATTGGTTAATTATTAAGCTTCTAGGCGAATGACATTTTGTTTTCCCCCCCCCATTATTAAATAAAACAATTTTTGTTTAATTGTTTGAAAGTTGAATTCTGACTTTCAAACCTTTAGCTTTAAAGAGCCCTTTTTTCCCAGAGTTCAAATCAAAATCAATTAAAATTTTTTAAAAACTAGTTTTTCACTTAACTTTTAACAAAATGATCAGTTTCTTAGAATATTTTTTTTTCTTAAGATTTGAACGTAATAAACGAGATTTACGGCGCCAAAAGTTCTTGATCAGATTTTTTGCTTTCGTTTTTTGCTGTTTTTTTTTTGTTCTATCTATTTAAAGTCAATCAACACTAGGGTAATAATGTTAATTTATTTAAATGTAGGTTGTAATTTAAATATCAATTTTTAATAACATTTTAAAACTATAGACAACAAAAAAAATAAAAATTAAATAAAAAAACAGAAAAATTTTGTTGTTATTACATCAACACGTGAGATCATTTGCCAATAAGTAAATAAAAAAAAACTAATAAAAAATAAATAAATTAATAAATTTCAAACAAAAACAATCGTAAAATCTATAATTATTTGCAAGCTTAAAAAAAATTTCATTAAGGCTAATCACAGTTTATACGGTATGCGGTATTTCTTATTATTGCCTGGCATATGTTTTTTATAAGAAAAGTAGATGACCCGTGCGAATATTTCACACCGTTAGTTGTCATTTTTGTAACATAAAATGAAAATAATTAAAAGAAATTTTATTAAAAATAAAAAAATATTAGAAATCATAATATCATCATACATATTTACATAGATAAATATATGCATACATACATAATTGGCCATTACAACCCTTCAGTCAGGATTACGACCTAGCTTCTCACACCACTTATGTTGTGTGCGTTAATTTTATACATGAGTGGCGGGACCTACAGTTTAAAGTCGCCTCCGAACGACAGATTTTGAAAAGCTTTTCATGGCAATTTTTACTCTCTGAGTCTTTGCCAGAAATCTGTTGAGAGGAAGTCGCCGAAGAAATATTTTTCGTTTTGATGTCTGACCTGGGATACGTACCCGGGCCGTTCGTCTAATAAGCCAACACACTACCCACTACCAGAATACTTCTTTGAATACAATGTTAAAGGTAATGACATGATCATCGTTAACTTTTTGCCCGTACGAATCCTTAATACAAACAAAAATTACTTTAAACGTACGCACTGGAGAAAAATCCACCTATAACTAACCATGTGAAAAGACCGGTTCTGTTAAATACAATCCTACCTTTAGAAGGGTTTGGCCTTGTGTTTTGTTTATCGTCATAGCAAAAGCAACTTTCACAGGGAATTGTTTTCGTGTCATTCGGAAAGGCACAGTTGGATCAGAAGGTGTAAGGTTGATTCGGGGTATGAGTACAGTTTTATCGTTATGAATAATTTTTGCTGATATGATGTGCTCTATTATGTGGAATAGCATTACAATTAAGCGACCCTGTTTATCGCACTTGATCTAACAACTACTGCAAAGTATTGCCAAAACAGCTTTTTACAACTTAATATGCATATTATATATAACTGACTTAGTAATAAACGGCATTATAGTAAATAGCGGTATTGCCAGAATGGATTTTAATACATACTATATTATATAGAACTGCATTACTATTAAGCAATCCTGTATTACCACACTTGAACAAAAACATATAATCATAATGACAACAGTATTATCATGCAGTTCTATATAAAATATAATTTTTATCAATGAAAATCTTAATTTTTCAATTTCAAATTATTTTTTGTCATTAGTGTTAGATATAAGCTTTAAAATGAGATATCATTCATTAAATTTGAGGCGTTAGTATGGGAGATATTTGCAACCGACAAAAATGATGATTGTTAAAAAAATCAATAAAAAAAAAATTTTAATTTTAAATTACTTGAATTATTTATCATATCTTGTGCTGTTAAATAAAGTCTTAAAAATTCATTCATGGCATTTCCTTATTGAAATATTCCAACATTTTTTCTTTTAAATTAAACGCTTGTTATTGCCTACTCAAGTGAAATTATTTAATTTTTCAAGTGAAAATCATAATTATTGTCACTGAAAAGTTGATGTACAAAAAAAAAAACTAATAAATCGTGGCTGTTTTTTGGCTTCATCCCAACTTGCAACAGGTTGTATATATTGGTTGCTGGGGTTGCATGCGTAAAACGCATAAAGAAGTTGTTGCTTTTTGTTTTTTTTTTTTGTCCAATTTTAAAATCAGGTTTTCCCCACATGCCTATGTCTTTGTTTTTTTTTTTGTTCTCTTTTAATCGCTTTTGTATTGAATCTCAACAATTTTTAACACTTTTTTCTACTTCATAATGCAGGCAGGGGGGAATTGTTTTCATATCGCCTTAACCAGTGCCTTGGTTGCAAAGAGGTTACCAGATGATAAGTATGAAACATAAAAAATTAAATTAAAAACGTTCTCCTCGTATTCGTTATGCTCAAGCGTAATGAAGTTGTTTAAACAGAATATGACCGTGAAGTTATTTTTCATTCAAACTGACAGTTTAAAAATCTTTTTAGAATGCGGTCGTGGCATGATTTGTTTTACCATACTTTACGTACGCATAATTCCTAAACAATGTTGCCATATTTGTATGAAAGTCGATATGTTTGTCTTTTTTTTATATTTTCTCGTTGCTAAAATATCATAAGGAATATGGCAGAATTTGAGGTTATGTTTAACGATTTAATTATGTTTTACATTTTGTTACTACCGTGTTTTTATCTGAAGTTAACGCCGTATTCTGTTCTTACTCCAGAGTGAAATTATCCATTAAAATTTTATTTGTGCGAAATAAACTTGAATATAAACGAAAATATAATTTATAAGCTCGATTGTATGGTTTAATGTACACCGACTTTTCATATAACTTGGTACAATGTACTTGATACAATTACAATTTCATAGAAACTCGGATATGTACATTACAAATTTTGTACTGAGGTCCGGCCTATCTGGAATTCAGGTCCCCATTCGAACACTTAACCTCAATAATGCTTACTAGAGATTAATATGGAACTGTCTGATCAAGTTAAACCAGATGAACACGGAAAATAGAGACATTGTTTGCTGGATCATCTGGGAAAAAGAGCAGTGAATGGGCACATAAGCTTGCCAGCAGAGAAACTTTCATATCCCCATAACCTTTCTTTGGAATGGAAAGAGGAATTTGGGTAATTACAGTAGAAGAAGTTTTAAGTCTTGCATTGGACCTGTACAGGAATAGCTCGAGAATAGCCTTCTGGCTCAGCAATATGGCCTCACAGTGCATTTGTACAGAATAGAAATCGTTTTACATCCAATAATGTAAAACCTCTGTAATGAGAAGAGCCGAAACATATACTTGAAATATATTTCACAAAACGCCTGGGGAGTCTTTAGTTATTAAACGGATTGCTTACATACATCGAACAACATCCTGTCATTCTTAATAGCAACGGGGTTGAGAGCGATGAATCAAATAGGGATCTTTAGTTTACTGGAACTACAACGGCCTAGGGCATCGGGAATTTTTACGTATTGAAACAACGAATAAATTGTTAGTTACCGTTGAGTAGTAGATAGTGTGTTGGCTTATTAGAGGTGAGACCACGGTTCAAACCCCCGGCCAGACATCTCCAGCAAAACAAAATTTAAATATTTCTTTGGCGACTTCCTCTTAGCAAATTTCAGACAATAATTTCCTAAAAATCTGTGGTTCGGAGTTGACATTATGCTGTAGGTTCCGGCACTTATAGATTTAATTAGCACATAAAACGTAAGTGGTTTGAAAAGCCAAGTTATAACCTCGGCTGAATGTCTGTATGTAATTTAGAAGTAATTTCGGAATTATAAAACCACGCTTCATATTAACTAATATTATCTGTTCCCACAACTGAAAATACCCATTAAAAGATAAATAGTTATTCGTAACGAATGTGAAAAGTGCTTTGCAAGAATTGGAACCTAAGTAGAATTACCGAATATGTCCATTATTAATATGCTAATTCCTCATTTTTTCTAAGCAGTACAGAATATGACCCCTTAAATCGCAGAGTTTGGTATATATTTGAAAAATGTGGATTCATCCGAATTGCCAAGCCTAAATTATATGAAGTCATTCCCATTGCCATTTATATTTTGAGCGTTATTGTTTACCAATCTAGTAAGTAGTGTGCTGGCTTATTAGACGTAAAGCCAGGGTTCAAGTCCCAGGCCAGATATCAAAATAAAATACTAAAAAGTATTTTTTCGGCGATTTCTTCTCAGCAGATTTCTGGCAAAAACTCTGATAATAAATAAAATTGCCATGCACAGTTTCTCAACAATCTGTCTTTCGGAGTCGACTTTAAACTGTAGGTCCCGCCACTTATGTACAAAATTAACACCCACAACATAAGTAGTGTGAGAAACTAGGTTAATAATCTTGACTGAATGGTTGTAATGACCAATTATGTATGTATTGTTTACCAAAACCCTGTTATTACTGTCCGAGCTATCCTGATAAACCGCCATTATGTATTGGACTTTGTTACAAATCCTAACAAAAAAAATTTGCTAATTCAAAAGCCTGCATATTATAGTATATTTAAAGGTGGCCAGTTTGTGTTTTGATTCTTTAACACAGTCGGTACCAAGGACGAGTATACTCGTCTTGGCAGTGCGGAATACCCTGTCAAAGCCCGGATTTTATTGTTTTGATATAAACGTGGCCAGTTTTTTCATTTGTTTTGATTCTTTAACGAATCAGGGACGAGTATAGTCGTCTTGGCAGTGCGGAATACCCTGTCAAAGACGAGTATACTCGTCCTTGGCAGCGAATGTGTTAAAGAATCAAAACAAATCAAAAAAACTGGTCACCTTTATAACAAAACAGCAACAAAAAAAACCTGCCTTATATTATGAAAAAAAAAAAACAATTCCATAAAAGTCGTTATATGTGGTGCAAGAAAAATCTCAAATATTAAGTAATAATAAATGCAACAACAACAATGAATTTTTTTTAGAAGTAAAAACAAAAATCTAGACATGAAGGCCAAACTTTAAGCCAGAGGAGCCAGAAAAAAAAACAAAAATAAAAACAACGAACTGAATTCAGATGACTAAATATGGCTTTGAGCCAAGAAACTTGATGTGTGTGTGCAACAGGCCGGCTGTCTGTCTGTCACAGCCAGTCAGTCAGAGTCTCATGCCACAAATACAGAAGTCAATGCAATCAATTAAGAAAATCATGTTAAGGCGATTTGTTGTTGTTGCATGGTGCATTGCTAAGGCATTATTTAATAATAAATTGAAAGACTCGTAAGAAAACTTTATAAATTGTTATTAAAAATTGTAACAAAAACAAGAAAATTATGCTTCAATGTCTATGACAAATTTTTTTGAAGATGTTCAAGAAACTCTACGTAGTTTAAGTTGCACTTTAAAGTAGTTTGGGTTTGAAGAGCTTGTTTCAGAAAAATAGTGGAAACAAAATCAAATACGGTTGCAGTTGAGTGCATCTTGAATTACGGTTTGTTGTATTATTCTGCATGAGTGCCTTCTATGGCAATACGAGTACAATTGCAATCAAAATACAATGAATTTTTTGGTTTTTATTTTTTTTAAAAAACTCGACTCAATTGTGTAAATCAAGAGTCGTATAGTAAAGTAGTAAAGGCGCGCGTCGCGTATAGCCGGTACAAATGCTTGATTCGAACGAATGGTTGGTTGGTTGGTTGGTTTGCATACAATCCATGCCTAGTCAGCCAATGCATCCACGGTTATGCTTATTTTTTTTTTTGTATCGCTCGCTCTAAACTACCCACAATTACCTGCTGCCAGCCACCACACCGCCTGCATTGCTTTGGGTTTTCTGTGTTTTTGTTTTTCTTTTCATTTGTTCAATATTGCCTATGATCATGATGATGATGATGATGGCTTTGTATTGTAGATTTGAGTCGTCTACCTGCTAGCTGCTAGGCTTTACTTGGTCTGTAGTTGAATACTTGCAACCAGTTTACTTTAAACTCTCCCAGTGTTTAGTTTGTTTATGCACTTCACTCACTTCACGCCGTTGAAATATGGACTAAATAAACTCGAAAATAAATAGAAAAACGAAAAAAAAAATCTAATAAAAAAAAAAAACGCTTGTGGCAGCATCCTGTGGCAATTATTTACCATAAATTGTGTTGCATTGCAGTTTAAGCATTTAAATTGAAAATTTACGCACGTTATCGTTTAAAAAAAAAAACCGCAAAATTTTTACGCATAAATTTCAAGTCCTATCAGTGAATTTTCATTAATTTTTTTTAAAATCAAATTTTTTTAAAAGAGATTTTCAATCTATAAAATGTCTTGTAATTTGTCAATGTAAATAATGTAATGCAGTGCTTCATATTTTTTTAAGAGTTTTATTGAACCGTTCGCCTAGTGAAAGTCGTATTAAAAAATATTAAAAAGAATCAAAAAAAAAATTGAAATTAAAAATTAACGGAAATTGTTAACGGTGAGTTTGAATTTATAATTCAATTCTACAGTAAAATTAAATTAGGCATGACCACCTCGAATACTAGTTTCTGTGTTTCGTAAACAAATATTGCCTATCTTCTAAGTGGGGGTTAAAATGTTGTATGCAGTCCCTGCACATGTAGGGAATAACATTTTAAAAACAAGATTCTTTAATTCTTGATGTACAGTAATCTATATAATTATAGACCCACATATTAATAGTTGTTGTTTTGGGTCTATAATTAGTAATTTTGAAATTCCCATTTCATTTAAAAAGGTCAATTTAAAATGTCGTCATGTTTTTGTTTCCTCCAACCATAATCGTTTGTTTTGTAGGCAATTTGATTGTAAAATGTAGATTAAAAAAAAAAAAAATTTAAATTATTTTTAAATCACCCCAGTTTTCCTGAAGTTCGAAACAAAAATTTGTTTCGTAATTCCATTCTCAACAAATCTTTGTCTTTGGATGTAACTTATCACATGGAGAAATGTTAGGCAATGCGATAGAGACTCGTATGTTAAATAATAATCCATTAAAGTTTATACAAAAAGGATCTATGGTTTCATTGATAAGACCACAAACGTATTATTTCTGATACTTATACGCATTCATACTTATTTTAATATGATACTCATCAGACAGCTGCGAGTCATACTTATAATTTCAGATACGCATTCATACTTATTTTAATATCATACTCATACTGAAAGTTGGAACTACTCGTCGTATTCATACTTAACAATACGCATCATGTTATTAACTTCGACTCGTCTCTACTTAACATTTACGTGAAACACAAAATAAATATGATTCGCGTACGAACACTACCATACTCACAAGAAGATTGTGTGTATGCTTTGCTTGTTGTCTTTGTCTTTTTCTTTCTTCTTTGTTTGTATATGGATCAACAACAAAGGGTGTAAATTTTGATAAATGATTCGAGTCACTCGTATCACTTATAAGTATTATAACTATTTTACTAAATTTATGAATCAGAATAAGTAGACGTATGGATCAAACATATTTCGAATGTTGTGAGTTTGATGTTAACGTTATACTCATACTCATTGCTACTTATGCTTCTAAATCAATGTTGTAGTGAGTACGAATTAATCAGAGTAGCTGAATTTCAATTCTGTTGATTCATTCATACTCAAAATTACATGAGGGCTTAAGAGTAGCGGAAAAACGATTCATTGCTGATCTCTGGTTGACATTGCTCAACCAATTCTTAAAATAAATTTATTTTTAAACATGAAATCTCAAGTATTTATTAGAAAGTATATCATCTTTATCAATATCATGTAATTAAATAATCTTTATATTCATTGGCTTGTAAATTTCTTTACATCAATTCGTCTACACCTATTTCCAAACATAATTTTAAATCAGAACGGATTAAATCTTTTTGAAATTTATACTCCAGAATTAGTCAATCCCACTATGGGTTATCAATTTGTGCTCGTGTTATCAAAGTTATGACATTCAACGTTAATCTCTCTCTTTTAGAAATCGAAAAAATTCTGTGTTACAACACATCAAACAAATATGGGTACAGTCAAACTCGTTTATAACGAATTCTTCATTATTACGTACAAATTTTCAAGTTTTTAAGAAGATTTGTCAGATCAATTAGTTGATTTTTGGAAAATTATGCTAAATACTACTAATAATAGAGATTGGATAGTAATAACGTTCACTGTACAGTGCGCTTAGCACATATTGTTTTTACTGTTTTTATTTATGGCGCTGCTAATATGAATTTATTCCTTACAAATTCATGTACTGTTCCACTGCGGATTTCGTTTAAAGAACTTGGTTTTATCTTCGTTTACTGTTTGACTCCCATCAGCTTCATCGCTTAGTTTTCAAAATTTGCATTAGCTGCACATCCTTCTTGCAGACTTCAACCAATGATAACAATATCAGCGCTATGTGCGTTTCACATGTGTTTGTTAGGATACTCTTACCACGCGCCACTCCTTTTATAATAATGTGTTGAATAGATCAAGAATGATAAACTAAGATCACGGCATTACGCTCACAAAATTAAAACTTTCTGCAAATGTTGAATCAATGACGTCACGCAAATTGTGTTCCTATTGGCTAAGATGCAAATTTGTTCAACTATTCTCATTTACTTTTCTCGCTATCCTAAGAAAATGAATTATTTTCGTGGTGTTTACTTACCTTTGGCGTTCAGTGTATAATAAACTTCTTTCAGAAATAATTACACAAACATTAAAAGATTTTCGAAACAAAATTTAACAGTTATACTGTACATATAACAGTAATTGCGTTTACATCTCAGCTATAAAAAAAAATTTTCTCTCACTAAAATAGTTTTACTGCTAAGGTTTGCTGTCCATTAATCCCAGTTTTTTTTTTCTACGATGACATTTCACAAATAAAATTTTTGTTTCATCATTACATGAAAATCCATATGTTTTTAGGTTAATGATCGATTTTATGTAGACGCATATCTTAAACAATATTTACCCTAATTGCTGCCATATTACGCAACCGTAATATTGAATAATTCTGATAATTGTTTACGTACTTCCATTAACGGTAATGGAAATTGAAACTGAATTTCACCTAAAGCCTTACAAAATCCATTATCTTATGCCTTTCAGAGTTAAATATTGAACTTTAGCTGTTGTGTTCCCTGTAATAATTGATAAAAAAAAAAGGTTGTCTAAGTCAGTCTAATGGTCGGTCTATAAATCTAATTAACTGAAACTGATCCCTTTATGAACCATTAACTTCTACCATTAATTGTAATCGGTTGCGTTACTATTAATCAGGTTTACACTAGAATTTCTAATTTTTATGAAAAGCTGTGATGATTATAAATGGAAAAAAAATATTTAAACAAGTGTTATATTTTTTGTCATAAGTTTTTATATTTTTCAATATAAAATAAAAAAAATTAATTGCGTAACGGGTTTGAGAGGTTTCTGTGTTCGATGCGGGAGATAAACATATTAAATTGAAATAAACTTTTAAAGTTTTCTTCATCAAAGAATGATTCTTCTAATTATTCTTGTACGCCTAAAGACAATTCTTCATTTGATGCAAATTGCTTACCATGCACCTACAGTATTCCCTCGATTTACGTCGTCTCGTTGTTTCGATTAACGTCGTCAAAGATTTTGTTCCCTTCAACTTCGATTTGTGTCGTTATTCGACTTACGTCGCCTTACGTTGTTTATAAACAAAATCGGGGGAATTCCCTTTTTAAAAAAATTCAATACATAGAATAAAAAAGTAATTATTTTAGTTTTTTTTTTGTAAAATGTACATAAATAAATACAATTGATAGTATGAGTTCTTTGAAATTCGATTTACGTCACCTTTTTTCGGAACATTCTACGACGTAAATCGAGGGAATACTGTATATTTTAAATTTAGGAATATATACTAGACGTAAAGTGTTAAACCTGTGGAATACAAAGGTAAAGCAATTCCTACTGTAATCAGTTTAGTTTTGAGATGGTTTAACGCTGCTGCTGTATTTTTTAGGCGATATCCTCTCAGCAGATTTCTGGCAAAAGCTCTGAGAGTAAATAAAATTGCTATGAAAAGTTTCTCAAAAATCTGTCGTTCGGAGTCGACTTTAAACTGTAGGTCCCGCCACTTATGTATAAAATTAACACACACAACATAGTAAGTGGTGTGAGAAACTAGGTCAATAATCTTGACTGAAGGGTTGTAATGACCAATTATATATGTTAAGGCTGCTGTTGTGAACTCACAAAATTCTTCCGATGATCTTAGTTCACAAAAGTCAAGTTTATGTTTTTGATGCAGAAGGTTGTAAAAGTAATCATTGTTGCCTTTTGGATTCCTTTTTAATTCCTGTTGTTACGAAATTTTCTACTAATGGAGTTGGTTTTGACCTTTTCAATGCCCTGTCATAATTATGGCTTGTAATGGAGGATACATATTTCATCAACATTTCCTAAGCTAGGTTTAATATCTACCTTAAAACAATTCAAACAAGCTTAAGTACTACTCTTCCAATTACACATTGAAAACAATTTCAGCAGCTCTCCTGTACAAAGCTTGTTCAAGTATTTTGTATTTTTGATCCAAAATATGAACTATACTTTCAAATTACATGCCTATGGAATCAACTATTTCACATACTTTTATTCGTTGATAATCCAACAACACATTAAGAACTCGCTGAATAAATTCTGTCGCTGTAGCAAGTTTTGTCTGTTAGCAAAGTGCACCATCTTCACAACTTCTACGACGGCTTGGACACTCAAATTTGCATGGTTTTTTTTGTAACAAATATTTTTTATTTATTAAAATTGTTGCATTGTTGAAACAAAAAAAAAATTACAAAAAAATTTCAAAATATTGTAAAATTTTTTCGGCCACTCTCCTTAAGTGGTAAAAATTGAGTTTGATGATTGTTAGAATTCATCCTTAGTGTATAGTTTCTTTTGATGCTCAGTGTACATGATGAGAATTAAGAAAAGTTTCTAGTTGTCATTCCTATTTAATTGGCAAAAAATTTTCATTCAAAATAAAGGGTTTTTAGGAAAAAAGTGAATTAGTATTAAGAGGTTCTCTGAGCGCCCTACGACACTTGTACAATGGCGTATTTTAAATTCTAGGGGATCTTTATGGGCCATTGCATTATAATTACCTATGCGAAGTGCATTAAATCGTCATGGTCTAGTAGGTAGTGTGTTCGCTTATAAGATGTGACGCTTCGGTTCGAACCCCAGGTCAAGAATCTCCAACTAAACGAAATATTACGAAATATTTCTCAGCAGTTTTCTGGCAAAGAATTTCAAAGCAAATAAAATTGAATAAAAAGTTTCTAAAAAATCTTTCGGTCGAAGGCGACTTTAAACTCTATGTCCCGCCGCTCATGTGTAAAAATAACACAAGCGCAACATAAGTGGTGTGAGAAGCTAGGTCGTAATCCAGACTAAAGGGTTGTAATGACCAATTATGTATGTACATTTGTATTGACCATTAGTCAGGATTATGCCCAGACTCTTTGTGCCACTTATGTTGTGTGCTTTAGTTTTAAATATGAGGGCTGGGACTTGCAAGTGAACGTTGATTCTGTTACGGATTTGACAAGCTTTTTCATGAAGATTAGTTTACTATCAAAGATTTTGCTAAAAGGTTGCTGAGAGGAGATTATTCAGAGATATATTCTTTTGTCTACGATCTAATATGCTATCCTTTAGAATAAATTAAAAATCGATATTAAAAAAATGTACTGAGACATCAACACTGAATCCCTTGTAAAAGATAAGTGAATTAAGCAAAGACAGTTGAAATTTAACATAGAGGAGGTGAGGACGTGCACAAGAACTTCACATTCAGTTCTACAAGCGTTTTTAAAGTAAAAATAAGCCTGATGTAGCTGCATTTTCGCTGTGGTCAAATGTAATAACTTTTCAAACATCCCACGTAATTACATTTAAAACAAATAAAATAAATTTCTTTTTTAATCATTTAAAGTCATATGGATTGATTAGAATTTGAACCTGTTTATTATGCTCTTGTTAATCGAGTTAAAAGAACCGTTAATGAAAGTTTATTACGAAAGATTTTTCATTGTTGCTGGAATTATTAGAACGCAACCAAATTGCATGATGAACCAAAGCTATTCCCCTTTTTTAAATAGCACAACAATTATTAGAATGTAATCCATTACCATTACCAGTGGCGTAAAATAACTGAAAATAGGTGTGCTTTTTACCATACCTTCCTCCGTTTGTAAACTTCTTTTTCCGTTTTTGCCTTTTTTATTTTTATTTTTGTTGTTTTTTTTTTTATATTTTTTTGGAATTAAAATACCGATAGCAGCGATACGTTTAGTTTTTCTTTTGTAAACAGATTTTTTCAAAATATTTTTGTTATTTTTTTTTTGTTTTTTTCGTTGGCATTTTTCAAACAAATATTTGTAATTATTTTTTGTATTATTTTTTTCCTTTTTTTATTATACACTGAGCGCCATAAGTGTGTCAACACCTACTACAATTTAAAATATAAAAAAAATAAATCAACGTTTTTATTTTTGGAAATTTATTCGACTATTCTTATTTACTTTTCTCGCTATCCTAAGAAAATGAATTATTTCTGGAGTGTTTACTTACTTTTGGCGCTCAGTGTAAATTTATTTTAATTTTTTTTATTTTTTTTATTTTTATTTCATACTTATCATTAAAGTTTATTAACCTAAAATGTAAATTATCTAGTGGGTATGTAAGTGTACGACTATGAATGGAAATAAATGTGTTAAATAGCTTTGTTTTTGGAAAATTAGCTTTTTTTTCTTGCATTATTTTTGAAAAATAATTTATGGCGGCAAAAAAAAAATTGCAAAAAATGGCAATACAGACAAATGGATTTATGGACAGATAGACAGACATAACATCATAACTACCGCCGACAGACATTAAAATACAAATCACAACAATAATGCAATATAATCGTGATATACGGTACCATCTATGGCACTGTAAGTAGTTAAGGTATTCCTACATGCTTGGCATGTTTCATTTTTTTTTTTTGGCACCCTACTCACTGCACCTACTACTAACTATAACTATACGTGAGAACTGCTTGGGTAAACAAACGCATATGCATATGCATTTGATTTAACGGGTGATTTTTTTGCTACTATCTTTTTGGCAACACTGGTTTAAACAGTTCACACACGTTTCGTCTTTTGTTTCACTAGCAAACATCTTCACTGTGGTCTATAATTTAACCATGAATCGTTTTACAAACGAATAAGGCTTGCAAATCATTGAATTTTATTATAAAAATGCGTGCTTTGTTAAGAAAGTTCATCGCACCCTTTTTCCATTTTATGGTCAGTTTAATCGACCCACTGAAGCGTATATTCGGGCTATTGTGACTAAATTTTGCACCAATGTTGGACATTAATGAAGTCGTCGTGGTCTAGTGGGTAGTGTGTTGGCTTATTAGACAAAAGGCCCGGGTTCGAATTCCAGGTCAGACATCAAAACGAAAAAATATTTCTTCGGCGACTTCCTCTCAGCAGATTTCTGGCAAAGACTCTGGGAGTAAAAATTGCCATGAAAAGCTTCTTAAAAATCTGTCGTTCGGAGTCGACTTTAAACTGTAGGTCTCGCCACTCATGTATAAAATTAACGCACACAACATAAGTGGTGTGAGAAGCTAGGTCGTAATCCTGACTCAAGGGTTGTAATGGCCAATTATGTATGTATGTATGTTGTACATTAAACTACCAACAGGCTTACGTAGAATGCGAACTGAAGAAAATATCGCAGCTGTATCGGCCAGTGTTAATGATGACCATCAATTATCGATTCGTTGCTGATCGCAGCAATTGGGCCTCTGTTACTCAACAACGTGGAAATTTTTTCGGAAGGATTTAGGTGTGAAGCCTTTCAAAATACAGATGGTGCAAGAATTGAAGCCGAACAACCTACCGCAATGAAGACTTTTTGGTGAATGGGCTCTTGGAAAGTTGGCTGAAGATCTACTTCTTTATCGAAATACTGTGTTCAGCGACGAAGCTAATTTTTGGCTCAATGGATACGTAGATAAGCAGAATTCTCGATTTTGAGGTGAAGATCACTTGCAAAAGCTAACAATGCATCCAGAAAAAGTCACAGTTTGATGCGGTTTATGGACTGGTGGGATCATTACATTACAACCGTACTCCTTCAAAGATTCTGCGAATCGTAACGTAACTGTGAATGGTGAGCCCTACTTTTTGCCCAAAATACAAGAACTTGTCTTGCATGACATGTGGTTTCAACAAGACAGTGCCACATGCCACACAGCATGCTTAACAATGGACTTATAGAGAGGCGAGTTCGTTGAACATTTTATTTCACGTTCGGGACCGATCAATTGGCCGCCTAGATCGTGCGATTTAACGCCTTTAGACTATTTTTTGTGGGGCTATGTTAAAGCTTATATCTATACAGATAAGCCCGCTTCATTTTTTTTTTTTATTAAATCAGCACTCAGGGGATGGCCCCTACGCAGACAGTACATTGTGCAGGTTTTTTTATGAAAGGTGGAAAGAGGGAAGATGCAAACGGTAAGGAAATGACATGCTGCTGGTGACTATAAAATGGCCAATGCTATACCTTCACCATTAGACAGTCTACAGCAATCGTCCCCAAGAAGCCGGCAGTTTCTCACACCACTTATGTTGTGTGTGTTAATTTTATACAGAAGTGACGTATTGGAAGACAATATTGAACCGTTTATTCGTGAAATGACGGCCGAAATGTTGGAAAGAGTATGCCAAAATTGGATTAAGCGGATGGACCATTTGAGGCGCAGTCGCGTTCAATATTTGCATGAAATAATCTTCAAACATTAAATTATATGGACCGTTTCAAGAATGATAAACTAAAGATTACGCCATCATGCACACAAAATTAAAACTTTCTGCGCTTGTTGAATCAATGACGTCACGCAAATTGTGTTCCTATTGGCTAATGATAATGTAAGTTATATTACAGGGCTGCCAACTACTTTCGCGTAGTGCATACAGTTTTCAGAAGAAATGTTCATTTTCATATATGAAAAAGACTTGGAAACCTTTAACCGTTTGACTGCTACGCGGCGCAAAAGCGCTGCGTTCATTTGTTACGAAAATCGCATTTACGCTGCGAATTTCAGTGTAAAAATTAGTCAAAAAGCTAAAATAAAATCAAAAAACGAGATTTATAGGGTCTATCTTTATACATAGATTATTAAAATTTTGTAGATTTTTTTATTATAATAATTAATTAAAGTTTTCGAGCAATTTTCGAACGTTCTCACCAGAATTGCTTAGCAGTCAAACGGTTAAAATAGCCCAACAACGTCATCTAACAGGAAATCATGCGCAAGGCGTAATCTTTAGTTTATCATTCTTGGACCGTACTATCGATTTAAATAAAGATTTCATGCATTTTTGAATATGAAGTGTTTTTTGTTTTTGAAAAATTTTCCTATAGCTCTTAAAAAATCACCCTTTACAAGCAAACATTAAATAATTTGTTTCTAAGTACACATGCTTGTACTCATACTCATACTTGTCGTAAAACAAAACGGGGAAAATTGTTCATCAAATTACTGTGTGTAGAAAAATATTTAAATTTTACCCACTTTTACATTATTGTAGACATGTAAACAGTGAGTAAATTTACACACCTTTAAACTATTCACGTAAAACGTCTGTATTGTTTTTTTTTTATTTTTTTTATTGTGTTTTACTCAATTGTTTTACAATAAAAAAAAACGAAAAAAAAATCCATTATTTTCTCTTTACTACACATTATTTTTAATTTAATTTTATTTTTGTTTCTTTATTTTCTTTTTTTTTTTTTTGCATTTCAATGTGAAACAATGACTTTATAAAACTTTCATTTTCATTGAAAATAAAATTTAATTTTTTGCCTGATTTTAAATTGAAATTTATTGTCGATTACTACGCTACACTGCGTAATAAAACACATGCTTGTTGCTAATAAACATTACCTGCCTGAATTGTTATTTTATTTTCATTTTACCTGCTAAATTTATTAAATTTCTTTTCTTTTGAATCAAAAAAATCAGCGGAAATATTTCAAGCATCAGGGCAAATGAATCTGCCCCTTTATGTGACACACACATGTTGTTCATTGAAAAAATTAGTTTTATTTTTCAGCATAGATGCCATTGAATGCCGTATTTTTTTGTCAATGTTTCTACAATTTTACAAAAAAAAAAATTCTTTTGTAATTGGTCATTACAAACCTTCATTTAGGATTAAGACCTTGTATCTACTCACACCACTTATGTTGTGTGTGTTTTATTTTATACATGGACCTCCAGTTTAAAGGCAACTCCGTATGACAGATTTTTTGAGAAACTCTTCATGGCAATTGCATATACTAGAGGTGTGCACAAGACATTCTGCTAGGTTACCCTTCACCGAATGCAATACTGTAGTGTACTCTTTTCTGTTGCTCTTGATTTTACGAGTGCACTGAAATGTGTATTTCTCATTTATTCAATGTATACAACAGCACTCGTTTGCCTGTGAAGTAACGGAACTATGCTTTGTGTTGTAAGAGCATATTTTACTACTGAAGTTACATTTTCAGTATTGCCATATGAATATCAGTAGTTGTAATGTAAAAAAAAGGTTTTTCCTCAGAAATAAAAAGTTGAAAAATGTTCCGAAGATTTTCGGTAGTCGAGAGCAAAAAAAAAAACAAATGCATGTTGTGACTCTATGAAGAGTACAATATTTTTGTTGCACTCTTCACTCTCTTTTATACTGTTGTACAATGGTTTACGAGTGCAATTTTTTTTTTTTGTACTCTATCTTTGCTTCGCACGTATTTATATTTGCAGCTACAATCAATATTCGGTCTTGAGAAAAATGTATATGCTCTAGTATATACTCTCAGGATTTTTGCCAGAAATCTGCTTCGACTTTTTTTCATATTTTTCATTCGAGATGTCTAAGCTGGGACTTGAGCCATGGCCTCACGTCTACTCGGCCAACATGCTACCTACCAGACTATAGCGACTTTAAGAGATTCGGAGGCTTCAAGAAATTTGGCGACTTCAAGAGAGATTATCGTTGGACTCAAACTCAAATTTCTTACTCCTTGATCTCAGCACTAAATCCATAAAATATAGTGGAAAAGGGAGCATGATTCATTCCTGATTCGTTAAATTTTCCATATAAACTGCATTTGTGAGTTTGTCTTACAAAATGCTGGCCAAATTCGGTCGCTTAATTTTTTCTTTCCTAAATCATCGTTAAATGCTTTAAACAATACACGGTCCTTTATATTATGATACAAAGATTAAACTCCCAGCAGATATTGCTATAGCGACTTAATATTTCATTCTATTTATATCTCCTTTATTTTCTGTCTGGCAACTTCGTGAAGTTTACTGAGAATTGTTTTTACTTCGGGTACTTTCTATATTGGTTTGTTATTGTCGATTTTCTTCAAATTTTTTGGGTTTTTTTTGTGTTTATTTTGAATTCTTAGTTAATGTAACTTCTAGGTATTTTAATCTTAATAATTTGTGTACCTGTACGACAACTCGGCATTGAGATTAACTATCAACTATTAAGCATAAAATGACGAACGCGTACTTAAACCTTTGCATTATTGTTTGTGTGTATGTGGTAATAAACCAGCGTTAGGCAGTTCTAGGAGGATACTTTAGACAATTAAATGGGATGCCATTCACTTTTCTTTGAATTTATTCGGGCCTTTCTTTCTCTTTTTACCGTCTTGATAATACCTATCACTTCGCCGAACTTACGTACATTATTGTCCATTCCAACCTTTTAGACAGGGTTTACAACCTAGCTTCTCACTCCACTTATGTTGTGTGTGTTAATTTTATACATGAATGTAGGTCCCAATTAAAAATCGACTATAAATGACAAATTTTTGAGAAACTTTTCATAGAGTTTTTGCCAGAAATAATAACGATGAACTGCATTACAGGTTATGGAAAACTATGTAGGGTTCGGAATTATAAAGTCGTCGATTACAGCAAGGTTATCAAAGTGGAGTAAATGAGAAATGCTTATATCTGTTCTTTGGAATATACATAGATTATTGGTCATTATAACCCTTTAGTCAGGATTACGACATAACTTCTCACACCACTGATGTAGTGTGTGTTCATTTTTCATATGAGTGGCGGGACCTACAATTTAAGATCGTCTCCGTACGACGAGATTTTTTGAGAAACTCTTCATGGCAATTGTATTTGCTCTCAGAGTTTTTGTCAGAAATCGTCGCAGAAATATTTTTCATATTTCGTTTTACTGTAGAGATCTGAGTTGGGGTTTGAACCGTGGCCTCAGGTCTAATAGGCCAACACACTACCTACTAGATAACGGTGACTTCATACTTTAGAAAATTGAGTTCCTTTTTTCTTTTGTAAAACCACTAAACTCTGGAAATTGTTACGTGTTATTGCAATAATATTTTCTTTGGAAAGTGTTTGAAAGTAAAATCAGTAGTTTTCTTCAACGATTGAGTTAAATTGTTAGCCACCAGCCAACAATGCCACATGCTGTTTATATTTTGATTTAGTTTTTTTTGTTTAAGTGCCATTTTATGTTTTTTTCTGGAAAAGTAAATAGGAAAACCATTAAAGTTAAAACAAATTAAAACCGCAAATTAAAATCCAAAACAATAGAAGTGCAAGTGCTGCAAGTAAAGTACCTTCACTTAATTTCTTTCTATTTGTTTTTATAAATTGTTTGTAAAAGATGGAGCAAAAGAAAAAAAAAGAAGTGAAAAAGTGAAACAAAATAAAGGGGAAGCCCCCCTCCCCTCCTAAGCATTAGAAACAAAATCATGTTGCCAGCTGTTATCAAAACAAGTAAAATGCGTTTGCCAAACACAAACTTGTTCATTTTTCTTTACAATCTCGAGTCTTTTTTTGTATAGTTTTTGGAGAGAAAGGGTTTCCTATTATTTTTTTCTTGTATCGTCTGCAATAGTGAAACAATGAAACAATTTCGAAAGTTTATTTTAATTTTAATATCATTTACTATGGACTACATACATCCAATACACGCCACTTCCTTTTCTTTTCATCTTTAATTTCATTTTTTTTTTTCTGTTTATTTGCTACAACATTTAATTAAATTGTTTAAGTAGTAGAGTAGATCTTTATTGTTGTTGTTTGTTTTATTTTATAATACAATATACAATACTTTTATTTATTTCTTCTAATAATTTGTTTTTTGTATTTCTGCCAATACAGATTTATTAGCCGCCTGGGAGGATTTATTAGGTTGGAGCGAAAATGCTGCTGCTGCACGTAAAATGCAAGAAGACATGATTGTCTTGAAACATTCTCTAAATCGTTTGGGTAATAAATCATCATTTGAATTGCTGGATACAGAACCATCAATACAAATTGCCATTGAAGCCCTTAAGGTAAGAATCAATCAAGAATACAATAAAAAAAAAAATTCATAGAAATCTATACACACACTAGATAATTGCCGCTTAGAAATAAAAAAATTAAATAAGTATTCCAAGTAAAAGCAATTAAACATTGAATCCCTAGCTTATCAGTTTACGTACATATAATTGTATTTTTATTTGTAGTAAAATTTAGAATAGTATAAAATACTATAAATAGCATAGAATGCTATAGAATAGCATAGAATAGTATAGAATAGAATACTATAGAATAGTATAGAATACTATAGAATAGCATAGAATAGTATAGAATACTATACAATAGCATAGAATAGTATAGAATACTATAGAATAGCATAGAATACTATATAATACTATAGAATAGCATAGAATAGTATAGAATACTATAGAATAGTATAGAATAGTATAGAATAATATGGAATAGTATAGAATACTATAGAATAGCATAGAATAGTATAGAACACTATAGAATAGTATGGAACACTATGGAATAGTATAGAATACTATAAAATAGCATAGAATAGTGTAGAATAGTATAGAACACTATAGAATACTATAGAATAGCATAGAATAATATAGCATAGCATAGAATACTATAGAATAGTATAGAATAGTATAGATACTATAGAACAGTATAGAATACTATAGAATAGCATAGAATACTATAGAATAGTATAGAATACTATAGAATAGCATGGAATAGTATAGAATACTATAGAATAGTATAGAATACTATAGAATAGCATAGAATAGTATAGAATACTATAAAATAGTATAGAATACTATAGAATAGTATAGAATACTATAGAATAGTATAGAATACTATAGAATACTATAAAATAGCATAAAATAGTATAGAATACTATAGAATAGCATGGAATAGTATAGATACTATAGAACAGTATAGAATACTATAGAATAGCATAGAATAGTATAGAATACTATAAAATAGTATAGAATACTATAGAATAGTATAGAATACTAAAGCATAGTATAGAATACTATAGAATACTCTAAAATAGCATAAAATAGTATAGAATACTATAGAATAGTCTAGAATACTATAGCATAGCATAGAATACTATAGAATAGCATAGAATAGTATAGATACTATAGAATAGTATAGAATACTATAGAATAGCATAGAATACTATAGAATAGCATGGAATAGTATAGAATACTATAGAATAGCATAGAATACTATAGAATAGCATAGAATACTATAGAATAGCATAGAATAGTATAGAATACTATAGAATAGTATAGAATACTATAGAATACTATAAAATAGTGTAGAATACTATAGAATAGTATAGAATACTATAGAATAGTCTAAAATAATATATAATAGTCTAGAATACTATAGAATAGTATAGAATACTATAGAATAGTATAGAATACTATAGAATAGTATAGAATACTATAGAATAGTATAGAATACTATCGAATAGTGTAGAAAACTATACAATAGTGTAGAATAGCATGGAATACTATAGAATTGTATAGAATACTATAGAATAGGATAGAATACTATAGAATAGTGTATAATAGTATAGAATAGCATAGAATACTAGAGAATACTATAGAATAGTATAGAATACTAATGAAGAGTATAGAATACTATGGAAGAGTATAGAATACTATAGAATATTTTAGAATAGTATAGGATACTTTAGAATAGCATAGAATACTTTAGAATAGTATAGTATAGTGTAGAAAACTATAGAATACTTAAGAATAGTATAGAATACTATAGAAGAGTATAGAATACTTTAGAATAGTATAGAATAGTATAGAATAGTATAGAATACTATAGAATAGTAAAGAATAGATTGAATTTCATGTATTTGATCTCTACGGCTAGGCTACTAAACATCAATTCTAGCATTCATATTTGATTTTCTTTTATCGTTCATGTGCTGCTGTTTCGAATTACTCAATTATATTTCCATTTCGATAGCCTCATGAACGCCAGTAGTATCTTCAAGTGAGAGCCTTTATTGTTCATAAGATTCTGAAAGAAATACGATCAGAATATGTTGAGTATTCTATTGGCTAGTAAAAGACTTTTTATGAAGGATTTTCTGTATAAAATTCTGATCTTATCATAGGGTTTTATAACCTATAATGATGACAATTCTTTTCTTATAATTTTTTACTTACTTGTAATAGTTTATGTCCCACACCAGTCTCATTTCAATAATTTTTAGACCTCTGGTGGTCCCGCCATTCATGTCTAAAATTAACAAACACAATATAAGTGGTATTAGAAGCTAGGTCGTAATCTAACAACATCACGATAAAGATTACTAAGGTTTTATCATCTTATAGTTTTTTTCGTCTTCGCTTTGTTTCAATTTCATTAAGTTCTTTAAGCTTAACAGATAATTGGTCTACTGTAGAAAGTTCTAGTACGATAGGGTTGCCAACTGTTTTTTGACTATAAAATATATTCGGTGTCGTATCGAGGAATGTTGCTTATTTAGAATCACTCTTTCTTAAGATATGAAGATTACTAGCACAATAAACTATTTAAAGTCTTAACTTATTCAGGAGAGTAGAATTTTTCCAATTTCAAATTAATTATAAATGCCACGCCCATAAAATTAAAATAAGTAAATATTAATAATATGAAGTCCAATATTAATTCCATACAAAATATTCTATGACAACTGCTTTGCATTCAATGAAAAGAAAAATGAAAAATAAGTGTAGACCTTTAGACCAGAGATCAGAAATGAGTATTCAAAATGATGAGTGGAATTGAATCATACTCATAATTTCTGATATTTATATGCATTCATACTTATTTTAATATCTTACTCATACTACTCATACTCAATATTTGAAAGTACTCATCATATTTATACTTAACAACACGTATGATGTTGTTGATTTCGACTCTACATGACTCAACATACTCATGGATCACAAAATAAGTATGATTCGCATACGAACACTAAAATACTCACTAGAAGGCTGTGTGTTTGCTCTGCTTGCTGGTCGATCTTTTTTGCTTATGTGTCTTATTTATTTTGTTGTAAATGTCTAGCTAAAATTTGTTGAATGAAAATGAGTCACTCGAATCATTTTTCTAAAGTTATGACTCTGAATGAGTAGGCGTATGAATCAAACATATTTCGAATGGTATAAGTTTGAGGTCATCGTTGTTCGCTTACTCATTGCAACCAGTACTTATCAATCAACGTTGTAGTGAGTATGAAAGAATCAGAGTACATAGTTCAATTTCAATATTCTTAACTCACTTGTATTCAAAATTTCATGAGTGCTTATGAGTAGTGAAAAAACGATTCATTGCTGATCTCTGCTGCCTAATAGCTACCAGGCGTACTTTGCATTCGGTGGCCAAAGTTTGAAATAATAAATTTTAGATTTTAACGGTTTAAAACTGGTACACATAGGGTTAATATCTAATTACGAGTACATATTTGCGTTGTGCTACAAAAACATTTTAAATTTCATTTTATTTTTACGATAATTTTTTTTTTACAGAACGAAAAAACCCAACTACAAACATATCGCACGAGTATGTTAAAACTTAATGCTTCCGTCCATAGTTGGCTAACAAGACAGGAGAGACGTTTACAGAATGCATTAGTTGAACAGCAATTGACAGAAGCGGCTGCCAAGGTAGCAAGCAATGAGTTGTTAGAGGAAAAAGATGAATTGGCAGAGTCCGAACAAATGCAATTGGAGCAGAAACAACAGCAGCAGCAACAAACAGTGGCACAAGTTGTGTCTGGAGAACAAATAGTAGACAGTACAACAACATTAACTGGAGCTAATAGCACAGCAATTGCAGCAACAACAACAACAACTATGATAACTGTCACTGATAGCAATGGTAATCAAGTGGAAACGCATACCACAACCATGGCCACAACAAATACACAAGGAACCAGTACCAGTACCAGTGCACAACAACAGCAAATGTTGCAATCAACCAGCAGCTGTAGCAGTGGCTCTGAAAAGAATTGGGATTTACAAACGCTGATAACATCGGAAAACGAATTCCATAAACATTTGAAAGATGAAGTCAGCGATATGTACACAGCCTGGGATGAGGCAGATGCCAGGTAGGAAAGATTTCTTAATTCAAATTGAAAGAGAAGAATTTTTTTAATAAAAAATAAAATTTTTTTTAGAATAAATACGCAATTGGAGGTCTTAACATCATCGTTGATAGCCTGGCGTCAATTGGAATGTGGCCTATCAGAATTCCAATTGGCCTTGGGCCAGGATCGTGGCACTTTGAAGGGTTTGGAAGGCGCTTTAAATGCAGGACAAGCAACACCCGGAGAATTGGCACAAAATGTTAAATTGGTTGCAAAATTATTATCGGAAAAGGTTAATGTTAGCCAAGAACAGGTAAGTTGTTATTGTTGTTTACGAGTGGAAATTATTTGTCATTCTGTGGACTTTTTAAAATCTTTGTTTAGTTGACCGCTGTACAGGACTATTTGGATCCCAATCATATACTACACATTGCCAAATTTACAGCCTCTAATGGTTCTCTTTCCGATTCGGGTATATCCGATGGTGGCACCACCTCGGATGGCGGTTTATCGGAAAGAGAACGCCGTTTAGGCGTCTTACGGCGTTTAGCCAAACAATTGGAATCGGCTTTGGCTCCCGGCAGTGAAGCCATGAAATCCATAGCGGCACGCATGGAATCAGCGGAAAATGAATTGAAAAGTTTACAAAACACTTGCCGTGATTTGATAGTGAGGACAGCAGCTTCCCAACAAAGTAAGAAACAACAACAGCAACAGAAAGACGCACCGGAAAAACATGAAGAAAATAATGGCAATGCCAAGTCTACTAAACACACAAATGGTTCATTAAAAATGAATCACCAACAAGGAATGAATGGCACTGTGAAACAATTAACAGAAATGGAACAACAAGCTGCTGCTAATGGTAAGCAACAAGCGAATACGGAAAGTAAACGCGGTAAACGTAAAGCAAAACGTAATGCCGCAAAACAAAATGCCAATGCCGAGGTCTCAGCAGCGGATATGTCACAAAGCAATGCTTTACAACAACTGGCCGCCAGTGGAGATGGTGGCGATGATCCTTCCGATGATCCTTCTTATGATGTAGATTCCTCTGACGATGAATTGACACCGGAAAATCGTAAAGGTTGGGGCTGGCGTATTGCCAGGATAGCTGTACCCATGCAATTGGCCTTATTTGCCGTATATTGTGCGGCCAATATGATGCAACCCAACTGTTGTGATAACATTAATAACTTTTCCATGAGTTTTACGCCACAACTACGTTACATAAGAGGACCACCGCCCATTTGAAGGTCACCTTTGGCAAATTTGATTTATAAAATCATTTTAAAAGCAAAACAATTAATGGCTTCAAGGCCAATTAGAAATATTTTGCAATTCATAAGGTCTCTTAATGTATTTAGGGATAATACAAGATAAGCAAAACGCTTCCAGAAAATAAAAAAATGAAAATAAAAACAAAGAAAAGGAGCGTTAAACGTTAGCAGTTAAAAGAAAGTAAAACGCCTGTTGCCTCCAACCCTTAAGGCTAACTTAAACTTAACTTTGTATAGGGCATTCTTTTAAGAATTCAAATAAGAAAGAGGAGGGAGGAGTTAGCCGTAGGCGTTTAAGACATATTTTTTTTTTTTGTTTCGTGTATAAGAGAGCATATTAAGCTAAACTATAATGGCGTTAAGACAGTTTGTAAGCAGCAGTTTTGTAAGCCGAGTTTTTAAGGAATTTTTTTTTATTTTTTTATTTTTATTAAATTCGTTTGTAAATGTTTGTTGATCTGTCGTGGCGGCAGATTATTTTTAAATTCTAATTTTAAAATGTTTTACTTAAAACCGAAACTGTATAAAAGTAAGGCTTTAATGTTTATTGAAAGCATTTATTTAATCTTAGCAGGTTAACAAGCAAGGTTTGTAAGCCAAGAAAACTAAAACTAAAAAGTTAGGAAAGGATTTCAATAGGCATTGTTAAGAGTTGTTAAGATTTTATTTAAAAACATAAGCCTGAAGCCTTAACACTTGGCTCATAGGCAATTGAAATGTAAGGAATAATTGATAAACTGTAACTGCGAAATGAAAAAATTAACAGTTTTGGGAATCCCCCTTTTTTTGTATTTCTTTCATATTTCTTCTATAGAATTTAACCTTATTTCCTATCGTAGTTGTATATGTATTTTGTAATTTTAGTAACTAAAACTTTATTTAACTTAATAGCAAATATGTATGTCTGGTTAACAATTTTTAAAAATTCTTTTCTTCTTACTTTCTAATCTAAATCTTCTAATCCTTTATCTCTTATTAAATTGTATTTTAAATTTTAAAAAATTTTATAAAAATTAAAACTAAAAATACTTCTACTACTATTACTATTACTATTACTACTACCACTACTGTACTATATTATTTATATTGTTCAATACAAATTGCATTATTTACTATTTAATTAATTTAAAATTTTTAAAAATAAAATTAATTACTCTTAGAAAAAAAAAAACCAAAATTAATTACTAAAATTCAAAAGAATTAAAACAAATATGAAAATATTTCTATTTGCAACAACAACTAAGCAACAATATTATTATTATTGTTGCTTTTAATTTGTCTGGGATTGATTTTAAGAAACATCCCTCTTGAAGACTTGAAAAATTAAAACCTAGGAATTCTTCCTTAGGGAAGGAATTCCAACAAGATATTGTGCTAACTTGTTAAAAAAAAACAAGGGGAATATATTTTATACCAATTATATAATAAAGATTTATAATGTAAATTTCAATTTCAAAGAAAATTAATAAAAAAAAAACAAATTCCCAATTTAAGTAACATTTTCAAGAATGCAATTTAAGCATCCTTAAAAGTTAACATCCTAGATTGCTAACCTAAGGATTTAAAATAAGAAAACTTAAATGTTTCTTATACACTTGAAGTCGCCATGGTCTAGTAGGTAGTGTGTTGGCTTATTAGGCGAAAGGCCCGAGTTCAAATCCCTGGTCAGACATCAAAAACGAAAATATGAAAATATTTCTTTGACGACTTCCTCTCAGCACATTTGTGGCAAAAACTCTGAGAGTAAAAATTGCCATGAAAAGTTTCTCAAAAAAAAAAAAATCTATCGTTCGGTGTCGACTTTAAACTGCAGGTCCCGCCACTCATGCATAAAATTAACGCACACAACACGAGTGGACATTTTACAAAGGGTCAATTTGACCTCCGGGTACTGTACTTGTTACAGTTGACAAGTACACCTCCTCTAACCTAACCCAACCTAACCTATACACTTAATTCTGTTTTTACACGGTAGATGCGTTCCAAAAAAAAAAACCATGTAAAAAACACATGAGGTACATAGAAAAGAAGGGGATTGAATTAGATAAAGGATATAGAACCTTCAACTTTGTAAAAAAAAAAGGAAAAACAAAATAATTCCTAAAAAAAAACTGATACGAGAGTTTTTATAAAAAACTAAATAAAATTTTTATAAGCATTAATCCATAATTCATAAAATGAAAAGCAATTCAAATCTTAAAAGAAAAGTAACAGAAATTTAAAATTATTAAAGTTCAAGAAACTCGAGAAAATAATACAAATTCATAAACAAAAATTATATTCACCAAATCTTAAAAGTAATTTAGAGAAACTAAAAATCATTAAAAGTTCATAAATAAAAAAATTAGAAGCAGTCAATATGGTGATGAAAATAATAGAATTCTATTCGCTATCATTCATCGGATGTCATATGTGATTGCTTACGTAAGTAAGGCTGGTTCAGATCAGAGATCAGCAATGAATTGTTATTTCGCTACTCATAAGTACTCATGAAATTTTGAATATAAGTAAGTCAACAACATTGAAAGTTAACTATGTACTCTGATTCATTCCTACTTAGTATAACGTTGATTTATAAGTATTAGTGGCAATAAGTATGAGTACAACGTTGACATCAAACTCACAATATTCGAAATATGTTTGATTCATGCGCCTACTCATTCAGATTCATAAATTTAGAAAAATGTTGTTATAATACTTACATTGACATTGGTTCCATCAGCAGAAGATTTTCTTTACCTTTTTATACAGATTTCTTCACTTTGTGCCGACGACTGCTTATTCGAGATTCGAGTGACTCGAATCATTCATCAAAATTTACAGTTTTAGTCCTTGAAAGTCTTAGTGATTGACTAATTCGGGAGTATAAATTTCAGTGCCATGTATTCAAAAAGATTTAATCCATTTTGATTTAAAATTATGTTTGGAAATAGGTGTAGACGAATTGATGGAAAGAAATTTACAAACCAATGAATATAAAGATTCTTTAATTACATGAAATTAATAAAGATGATATAGTTTCTAATAAATACTTGTGATTTCATGTTTAATCGTAAATAAATTTTAAAAATTGGTTGAGCAATGTCAACCAGAGATAAGCAATGAATCGTTTTTCCGCTACTCACAAGCACTTATGAAATTTTGAGTATAAGTAAATCAACAGAATTAAAATTCAACTACTCTGATTCATTCGCACTCGCTACAACATTGATTTATGAGTACAGGTTACAATGAGTATGAGTACAACGTTGACATTAAACTCACAACATTCGAAATATGTTTGATTCATACGCCTACTCATTCTGATTTATAAATTTAGAAAAATAGTTATAATACTTATAAGTGATACGAGTGACTCGAATCATTTATCAAAATTTACAGCCTTTATTGTTGTTGCATGTACAAACAAAGAAGAAATGAAAGACAAATACAACAAGCAATGTTTACACACAACTTTCTTGTGAGTATTTTAGTGTTCATACGCGTATCATACTTATTGTGTGCTTCGTGCAAATGCTGAGAAAAGGAGAGTCGAAGTGAACAACATCATGCATATTGTTAAGTATGACGAGTACTTCAAACTTTGAGTATGAGTATGATAATAAAATATGTATGAATGCGTATAATTATCAGAAATTATAAGTATGACTCGATTCTACTTATCGTTTTGAATACTTATTGCTGATCTCTCGGGTCAGATTAGCATTTTCAGTTTCGGTTTGAATAGCAATGCGTTTAATAACATTATCGGTTATTAGCCTATGGGATTTACAAGATTTCAAATCATTCTTGAAATTTTCATAGACTTTTCTTAACCGTGCTATATCAAATATCAGCGTGTAAAAACAGAATCAAATTTTTTTTTATAGACCGTGTCATTACAAAACTGTGTAGAAAAAGATCGTATAAAAACAGAATTGAGTGTATTTTGATTTATATTGGTCTTTTTTTATTAAAATTTTGAAAGAAAAGAATCCAAAAGAAATTTATTTTTCATTTGAAATTGAGATTTAGTGATGGTTTGACCTAAAAGACATACAAAATCTACAAGAAAGTTTTAGAAACCTTAAAGGGTTTTTGTAAAAATCATAAGGTTTCTACATTAACCATAAGGTTCTTACAAAAACCACGAGGTTTTTATGGAAATTACTTTGAAAACCTTATTTAGGTAAAAAAAAAATTATAAACAAAGTTTATAAAGTTTACCTATGTATTTCAATTCAAATTAATACGTTGACTGCCTTGGCAATTTTCAGAAAACTAGCCAAAAAACGACAATTTGTTTTTTTCCCATTAGTAAATATGGGATAACTCTTAGTATGGCTTCCTACGAGTTATCTCGTAGTCGGCAGTCAATGTGTTAAAATCGTTTTCATATTGAATGCATAAGTAAGACCAGCTTAATGAACTATCCCGACAAGTTAGGATATTCATTAATCTATTACAGATTATACCAATGATAATACCAATTATACTCCTGGCCCCAGGAAAACAAAGTACACATTACAACCGATAAAACAACCTACATTTTGTTTTTTATTTTCCACGTTATTTTTTTGTTAAAATTTTATTAAATAAAAAAAAGATTTTTTAAACTATTAAACAAAAAGTGCCTGATTTAATAAATAAATCAAAAAAAAAAAGGAAAATTAAAAACAAATGTAGTTAGCAAATATGAAATATAACAATAACAACAACAATAAAACCAATAAATATACAGTCAAACTCGTTTATAACGAATTCTCGGTTAAAAGGAACTACTTTAATTACAGTAATTAAATTTCCTGCATTTTACCTTTTTTATAACGAACCCTCAGAGAAAACTTTAAACTGTGCCAATAGTCTTTACTTTTAATTAATATGGCAGCATTAAATTATAACCCAGTATCTTTAATCAGCTGAGAGGTAAAACGGATTAACACATATTTTTGGTTTTTTAAAAAAAAAATACTTTTTGTTTTTAAAAAATGAAAAAATTTATTTCGATTTTATAGTTTCTTCTATGACTTAACCCTGTTTATTACGAACTTTCCCTATAACGAACTATTTTTTCTGGTCCCACGGAGTTCGTTATAATCGGGTTTGACTGTACATACTTTTTGTGTACAAAGTTAGAGTCTAAAAAAGGCTCTACAAAGAACAAATAGAAGCTAAAAAAAATAGCAAAAAATTCTAAAACACAAAACAATGAAAGAAAACATTTTTACTTTGAAAAGAAATTAATTAATTAATTGATAAATAAATAAAACAATTAAATTGTATATCATTTAAAAAAATAATAAAAAAAGGTTCTATTACATTAATAGGTGTTATGTTTAAATTTAAGTTCATTTTAAATACAAAAACAAAATAAAAATTAAAAGCTTAACAAAATAATATTAAAGATTCAAACCATAATTCAACAATTGAAGCCCATCTTTAATTTGTATACAAATTAAATAATTTTTTTTTTTTTAATTCTTATATAAAAAATAATTGTTTAGAATTTATGTTTATATTTACTTTGATGTACTTTAAATTTTTAAATGATAATTTTTTTTGGTATTTTTCTAGGTTTATTGTCGTTTTATTTGATTTGATTTAAGAAGTTGTAAAAAAAAAAAAAAAAAAAATGGGGGAAAATGTAAAATCTCCATTATTTTCAAGCATATATTTTTATTTTTAAAAAATAAAATAAAAAAATAAAATAAAATAAAAAGAAAACAACAAAAAGTAAAAAAAAAATTAAATGAAGTTTTTTTATTCAAGGAATTTGTTTTAATTTTAGATCTAGCTGTACCCTGCACGTGTTGCTGCGCCCTTAACTAAAATAAATTTGAAGGAAAGGCATTAGACAAATGTTCAATTAATTTTGAATCATTTTATTGATTTTATTTCCCATTGTCCTGATGATATACAGTTTGTCAAAAAAATCTTTGCACTTAGGAAAAAATTAAGAAAACTTTGAAAAATTCAATGATTTCTAATATAAATAATCAAAATTTTAAATTTTTTCAAACAGGATTTTATAAACATATGTTTTGTTAATATAATAAATAAAAAAACGTTTATAATGATGACAATATTCTAATGTAAAATATTAAAAAACTAAAGGAATTCAATTTTACTGCTGTCAAAAAAATGTTTGCACACTTGATAAAATATTAAGACTTATGCAATTTTTTTAAATTTATAGCCCTAATATTTTGTGTTTCCACCTTGAGCATTAATTACCGCTTGCAGACGCCTTCTCATGGATTGAATAAGCTTCGGAATGTCATACTCTAATGGTATTTTTAGCTCAATCTTCTTTGGGGAACTTTATCAATGCGTTTTTATTTGTGGGCGATCTTTTTCCGACCTTTTTCTTTACATGAACCCACAAATTTTTGATAAGGTTAATATCAGGACTTTGGTGCAATTGTAAAGTAACCTGGAGTGACATAAATAAGATTTATGTTAAGGATCATTATCTTGATAGTACTTGTAATTAAATTTATTCGGATTAACCGGGCCAATAAAACCAAATTTCTTAATGCTGACGGTCAGTTCATTTTTTCAAATATCAAGATATTCTTCCTTAGTCATTATTTCATCCAAAATCCTGATTACACCAACTCCCTTGCTGGATATATAGGCGGATACCATTACAGACAGTTTTCCAAACTTAACTGCTGGAATAAGATTTTTATTTACTAATGCTGTCAGAGGCTTACGTCAAATTTTTTACAGTCCGCCATGATAATAAAGCATTATTTTCATCTCATTTGAGAAAATAACTTCGCCCCAGCACTCCGGAGTAAGTGAAATCTATTCGGTGGCATATCTTAATCTCTTTTCGACATTTTGTGCTGAGAGCAGGAGTTTTTTCCTAGTCATTCTGGAAGAATATTTGTGTTATTAAAGAACATTTCTGATGGTTTCTTGGAAAACACGTAAATCCAAGTATTTTTCCACTTGAAGAGCCAATTATCTAGTACTGGATTGCAGGCTATGATACAGGGTTCCAATAATTTTTCTCTCAACTCGCTGCGTCACCTCTTTTGGCCTGCCTGTGGATCCTTTTAAGCCTAGTCCTTCTTCTTTTTCAGTACGGGATATAATATTATATATAGTCCTGATGTTCAGAGATAACAAATTGGCGATTTCCTTGGCAGATTTGCCTTTGTAGTAGTTGAAATAGACCAATTGTATAATATTTTTTTGAAACTCGTTTTCCTGGCATTATTTGTATTCAAATATGAGGACACTTGTTACATAAAACCATCCCTTCACGTTATTTACCCCTTTCACATTCCATCTCATTTGTAAAAAACCCAAAATGCGCACCGTTTTTGGGAAATAACGGCATATTTTTGTAATTTTTTTATTATCTTCATTCAATATGCAAAGATTTTTTTGACACTTTCGATATCGAGTAAAGTTCTTTTGTTGCTGTTATTATTGAATTGTGTGTTACTATTAGGAAGCTATTGGTGCCATATGGTCGTAAACAAGCACAGTTATAGAATGTGTGCAAAAATAAAAAAAATATATAAAGATTTTGTTGTTGGATTTCTTGAATGAAGATCACATTTTACATTTTTTAGGTCTGTGCAAAGATTTTTTTGACAAACTGTAGATGAACGGGCCTGAGTAGTAAGCATTCGATCAGTTTCTAATCTCACTTCTCATTGCGAATTGGTTCATGCGAATTCGAACATTTTCCAGTCACAGTGCTCGCCTGATTCTGAGGCTCGTAATGCTTTTTTCTTCCGTGCCTGGGGCGTAGGTCGACCAATTGCTTGTCATTCATTTTGAATAATTTTCAGTGACGCCATCCATCGGACATTAATCGCACCAATCTCTGTCGGCTCATGCGCAACCACTTTGTTAAAGACTGCACAGTTTAAGATTTTATTCATTTCGAGTCATTTTCAGTGGCACCCGTCTATTGAAAATTGGTCATACCAACTTAAAAATCTTCATTGGCTCATGCTTAACAATTTTACTAAAGATCATAACATAATCAAATGCACAGTTTAAGATTTCATTCATTTTAAATACTTTTCAAAAAAAAATGGGCGCAAAAGTGGGCGGGTCAAAATTTTCTCTTAATGAAAACTTTAAATGGAATGGATAAACATTTGAAAGAAAAATTAGTCAAATCGATGGAGCCGTTTTCTGATTTTAGATACATAGAAAATGTGGGCGTAAAAGTGGGAGTGGCAAGCTTCACATAAACCATCTACTAAGTAGTCCGAACAAAGCCTAAACATTTGGCTTGGATAGCCCTTGAGCACTTGAGTTGATTTTGGTCCAGAGGCATAATTGGGCCATTTTTCTTTGAAAATAAGCAAAGAGTGGCCGTTACATTCAATTGTGATTGTTATTGGGTCATGTTGAACGAATTTTTGTTTACAAAAATTGAAGAGGAGGATTTTGGCAACATTTGATTTCAACAGGACGGTGCTACGTGACTCACGGCCGATGTTTTGCGTCTTGCTTTTGAAGATCGCATTATCAGGCGCAGAACTAATGTCATTTGGCTACCTCGGAGCTGCGATTTGACACCGTTGGACTATTATTTGTGGGGTGCCGTCAAAGATAAGTGTTACGCCGACAAGCCAGAGATAATTGACGCTTTAAAGGTTAATATTCGTGAAGCCATTGGTGAAATACAGCTGCACACAACCGAAATGTGCTTGAAAATTGGAATCGATCATGTAGGCTACTGCATGGCAAGCCGAGTCAGCCATTTGAATGAAATTATTTTAGATTATTAACCAGAAGGATTGTACTTTCAAATAAAAAAAGATATTTAAGAACATTTTCAGTAGTTTTTTTAAAAGCATTCTCAAAAAAAATTTTTTTGGCGAGCCCTTTATTTTGTTTACAGGATTTTGAAGACTAAACACGACGGATTTATTCTTAGTTAGTCATTTATAATGTAAAAAAAAAATTAAATTCAGCTAAAGGCTAAATAATTTAGCATTATGATTGCATCGTATGCTACATAAAGTTTAACAAACTTTCCCGACCTTAAAAACTCAATTACAATTGATGGAAAGTTTTAAATTTAATTTTCTTAAATATCTATAAATAGGCGTGGCAAATAAAATATTATTTATGCCTAGAATGAAAGTACTCATTTTTACCTTTTATTTGATACCAAATTTATAAAAATTGCTGCCTTCATCATAAAGTTATAAGAAGTTAAAGAAAATACTTTTTTACACATCCAACCAACAATACAAAAAAATTTTTTTTGGCTAAAAAATTTTTTCTATTCTACCAGGCGAACAGAATTGCGTAGCAAGGGGTTGTTTGGTAAAGTATTTTCTTTAACTTCTTAGAACTTTATAACGAAGGCACCAATTTTTATAAAATTGATATCAAATGAAAGCTACAAACATGTATTTTCATTATCACTGTGAATATTACAATTTTTGCCACGCCCATTTTAAGATATTTAAGAAAATTTAATGTAAATTCTTATAACTTTAACTCTTCAGCATCAATTTTCACAAATTTAATAGCAAACGAAAGCTAAGAACCTAAACTTGTATTTTCTTCTAATATCAGTAGTGCCACGCCCATTTTATCATAATAAAATTACTTAGAATTGTTAGCATTGCAACATGTAATGGATACCCTGGAAAAAGCAAAAAAAAAAACATTCATTATTCCTAGTTTTCAAAAGCCTACTTTCACTTTCAATACAAGCTTTTAATCGTTTCTAATATTTAGGCCTTTTGAAAACCAATTCCTTAATTTGCTAGTGTTGCACAGGCCAAAATGTAACATTTTTTTCTATTTCTTTCAGTTTTTAATTATTTCGTTGCCTTTTATTCGCTTTTCCTTTGAATTTTACACAAATTCCATAAAATTTACTAGAAATTGTTCCAATTTGTTTAAATATTCTGGCTACAGTCCCGTTGGCGTATACGCAATATTTAATTGCAAGAAAAATCTGTAAATTTGCATTCGAAAATTTTCTTCAAGTAGCAGGCGAACAGAAATGCAATAGTAGGTTGATTTTTCCAAAAAGTGCAGCATACTCTAAGGAGACTTGATAATATTGGTAACGCCCTGTATCAATAAATTGACACAGGGTGTAATATGCATAGTATGTGATTTTTACAAAATTGCAGCATACTTTTAGGGATCCACGCAGTTCCTGTGCCACACTATAACTGACAATTGACACAGGATGTCTATCGAATAAAATGCATAAGAGTATGCTTAGTAGTGACACACGAATTTTAAATTTCTACTACTATTAACACTGCCTCTAGTGTCCTATAGAGGAATATCAAACGTAACTGTGAATTGAAAAAAAATGGCAACGTTCTGCTGTTAGTCAATATAAAAACCAATGAAAGAAAGCGATAGAAAACAAAACTATAACAGTGCCGTTATGGTTACAAAAATGTAAAATAACAGAACTAAAGAAGAAAAGTAATGTAATGGGAGTGTGTCGAAAGCTATGTTACTTTTCTGCCTCTGTAAAGTGAAGACAACACCGGTGTCTGTAATTTTACATTGTCAGGATATTAGTCCAGATACCTACCTTGTGGGTTTTATTTTTAACCGTGAGAGGAAATACTTACCATTTAACCCTTTGACGGACACCAAAATTTTAGGAAGCCTTCCCGTGGCACACTTGCTGTATCTCCATTTTATATAGGAAACAATTTATGACGTGTATACACGTCATGTCATGTTTTAGTAAAAAAGTTCGACGGCCTTGGAAAAAGCGATTAAAGCGCGAGGATAGTAGAGCGATAAAGCGATAAGAAGCGATTAGATGCGATAAAAGCGATAAAGCGAGAAGCGATAGAGCGATAAAGCGATAAAGCGAGAAAGCGATAAGGCGAGAAAGCGATAAAGCGATGAAATTGAGAAAGCGATAAGCGTAAAGGAGAAAGCGATAAAGCGAGAAAGCGATAAAAGCGATAAAGCGAGAAAGCGATAAAGCGATAAAAGCGAGAAGCGATAAAGCGAGAAAGCGATAAAGCGAAAAAGCGATAAGCGATAAAGCGAGAAAGCGATAAGCGAGAAGCGATAAAGCGATAAAGCGAGAAAGCGATAAAGCGAGAAAGCGATAAAGCGATAAAGCGATAAAGCGAGAAAGCGATAAAGCGAGAAAGCGATAAAGCGAAAAGCGAGAAAGCGAGAAAGCGAGAAAGCGATAAAGCGATAAAGCGATAAAGCGAGAAAGCGATAAAGCGAGAAAGCGATAAAGCGAGAAAGCGAGAAAGCGATAAAGCGAGAAAGCGATAAAGCGAGAAAGCGATAAAGCGAGAAGCG
>CM025792.1:85815558-85848699 GCA_014635995.1 Sarcophaga peregrina | reverse complement strand
TACTTACTTAATTGGCCATAACAACCCGATTAACGGATTTCGGCCTGCCGCAACACATCCTTCCAGGCGCCTCTGCATCTTGCGCGCCTACGCCAATTGGTCACACCAATCGATGACAGGGCTTCTTCGATTTGGTCCTTCCAACGGATACAAGGTTGTCCTCTTCGCCGACTTCCGCAGATCCCCGCATCAAACGCTCGTCTCGCCGGAGCATCCTCCTCCATTCGAACGACATGGCCGAGCCAGCGCAGCCGCTGGATATTAATACGCTGTACAACGTCCATGTCGTTGAGGAGCTCATACAGCTCACTGTTAAATCGGATGCGAAAATCATCGCCAACTCGCACTGGACCGAAGATCTTACGTAGGACCTTTCTCTCGAATACTCTCAAGGCAGCTGCATCAGTTCTTAATAGGGTCCATGCTTCTGCGCCATAGAGAAGCACGGGTAGGATGAGCGTCTTGTAGAGTATTCGTTTCGTCTTACGAGTGAGGTCTTTGCTACTCAATTGCCTATTGAGATCTAGTAGCACCTGTTGGCAAGAGTAATCCTGCGCTTGATCTCCAGACTGACATCATTTTCGGTGGTAACGGCGGAGCCAAGGTAAATTAATTCCTTGACTGTATCAAAAGTATAGTTATCGGCCGTAATATGTGAATCAATACGCCGCACGGCTCTACTTGTCGATAACATATATTTCGTTTTGCCCTCATTTACTGCCAAACCCATCTTCTTAGACTCCCGTTCAATAGCACTAAAGGCAGCAGTGACATCTCGTTTGGTACGCCCTATGATGTCGATGTCGTCAGCGTACGCAAGCAACTGGACACTTTTTTGAAAAATAGTGCCATTACGATGCACTCCCGCCTTTCGCAGAACACTCTCCATGACGAAGTTGAAGAGGTCGCATGATAAGGGATCGCCTTGTCTGAAACCTCGCACGGTATCAAAAGGTTCGGAGAGGTCCATTCCTACCTTGACGGAGCTGCAGGAATTGCACAACGTTATTCTGCATAGCCTTATCAGCTTAGCAGGTATACCGAGCTCAGACATTGCGGCAAAAACACGATCCCTTATGGGGCTATCGAAAGCAGCCTTATAATCGACAAAAAGATGGTGTGTGTCGACTTGATTTTCGTGGGTCTTTTCCAGGATTTGGCGTAGAGTGAAGATCTGGTCGATGGTGGACTTGCCAGGTTTTGAAGCCGCACTGATAAGGTCCAATCAGTGTTTTGACGAGTGGCTTCAGTCGTTCACACAATACGCCTGTAAGAACCTTATATGCGATAGGGAGAAGGCTTATACCCCTGTAGTTGGCGCATATCGTAGGGTTTGTTTTGCAAAAATTTAATTTTTGGATTTTTTTTGTTATATAAAAACCAACACTCAGGGGATGGCCCCTACTCATGCAGTGCATTGCATTACTCATGCAGTGCAGTGCCTTTTTTATTTCGGGATTAGAAAACAGAACCAAATATTAATCATTGAAAATCGCTTTATTGTTTTTCAAAATATTCCCCCCTAAGATCTATACACTTTTGCATGCGTATGAACCAATTGTCGAAGCACTTTCAACACTCTGATTGAGGTATCTCCAAAACATGCATTCTGAACTTATCTGCCGTTTCTTCAGTTGTCAAAAAACGTTGACGTTCCATTTTATATTTCACGTACGGGAATTAAAAGAAGTCATTCGGTGCCAAGTCAGGACTATGCGGCAAATGACTCATCAAATCGATGTTTTGAATGCTTAAAAATACAGTTGTTTGAGTCGATGTGGGAGAGCTCGCAATTGTCATGGTGAGTGAGTGATCCATCTTCGACGGTTGGTTTTCTTGATTTCTTGGAAGACAACTGGCAAACAAATCGTTGTGCATCACTCAGAATTGCCTGTTCTGCATTGATCTAGTGGTACGATTGCGAAAAAACAGGCGTTCATTTGCTTGAAAGTGCTTTGTGCGCGTGCAATTTTTGTTGGATTTGGCTCATCTTGAAACACCCATACAGTCGGCTGCTGTTTACTTTCGGGCTCATATACTTCGTAAGATGTCATAAACGTGTTTCGAAGCACTGCGATTGTATTTTTTGCATTTCTTTCGATCAATCGACACGAGCCTTTTTTGAGCGATTGACAAATTTTTTTTTTTATATAAAAACCAACACTCAAAGGATGGCCCCTACTCATGCAGTACATTGTGCAGGTTTAGGAAAATAGGTTATAGGAAGGTGGAAAGAGGGAGTAGTGTTTGTGGACATTCGATTCAAACTTACCAATATCGTAATTGACGGGAAAAACCTTCGCAGGAAGATCATTCTACAAGCGAACTGTGCGGGCAAAAAATGACTTCTCCTTGTAATGCATTGTGCGGTTCACTGGACAATCAACCACAAAAGAATGTGCTTTGCGAGAAGCTCAAGTACCACGTAAAAATATGTGATTATCGTGAACCAAGCCCCTTAGCTCTCGAGAACACCTTCCATTATAGTACCCATAGAACAATGAAACACACGCCACATTGCGACGATGCTCCAACGAATCAATAGAGTTGGATACCCAACTGTCATTAATAAGCACCTTCGCTCTCTCCTGTACGCGGTCGAGAAGCTTCAAAATAGTCTTTGAAGCACTGGCCCATACATGAGAGTTGTACTTCACTCGGGGTCAGATAAAGGTCCTGTAAATAGTAAGAAGGTCGGATGGAGTGAAGTATTTTCTGCACCGTTTCAAAAAACCAAGGCACTTGAAAGCTTCCTTCGACACTCGAAAAGTGTGATCGTTCCAACGAGCATCACAACTAATTCTCATGCCCAGAACATAAATAGCATCCGCCTCCTCAATATTTACATTATCCATAGATACAGATGACAGAACACCAGCGCCAGCTAATGATGATAATGTAAGATGATAAAAATTCCCAAGAGGAGTAAATTTCTTAACACTTTTGTTACGGATTGATTTGAATTGATTGTTAGGATTGTAACTTTTACTCCCACCCTTTTACTTGCATATACGGTTGGCAATGATGCATTTTATTGCAACCCTTTTATTGATGCAATTGCAACTCTTTTTATTATCTTTATCCCTTTTGCTATTTATGTACTTCGTTGTATTTTTTTTCGCGCGTCCTGATCGACCAATGAGATTCTGACACTTGGCGTCTGTTTCGTTAAAATTTTACCGTTAGACAGATCGTCCAATCAGATTATGACATTTGTCGTTAAATAAGGATAGGGAAGATAGGCAAAGGAGGATAATGGCAAGAACATTCTAGAAAGAAAAAAAAAGAAGAGGTGAAAAAGGGAGAATGTTTTTTTGAAGGGCAGTTCGTGTGTGGCCGGCGCCCAAAGCGGCAACGTTTCTTTTAGATAACAAAAAGTGAAGAAGAAAAAAAAAAGAAGAAATAAATGCGGTAATTTATTAGATTGGGAGAGGGGGGATGCTGGGAACATGGTAAGCTAGAAGCACAGGGTTATTTTAGGGACAGATGTAGTTTCGATTAGGGTGTCCGTCTGTCATGGTGTGTGACTTGGTCACTGGGAGGGAACTTATGCCCTAGGCGGTATACCATCTAACCGTCCGATCATTTCAGCTCGTTTCTTGCAATTGTCGCTTTTGCAACATTAAGTCTTTTTTTCTTTTTTCTAAAATTTACAGTCAAGATATAGGCATGCAGGCTGTAATTATATGCTTACGCGTCGCGAAATACGGGTTGAGAACCACTTCGATTTGAGCAGCTGGGGGAGATCTTTGCATGCCCTTGACCTTGACAATTTAGTCAGTAGCGACCGGCGTGTAACATATATGGCGCCCAACGAAAAGGCCGACGTTTTGTTGGCGAAATTTTAATACTAACGTTGGGGCGCTTAACATATATGGCGCCCAACGCAAAGCCCGACAGTTTGTTGTAATTTGTTGGCTAATGTAGCGAGATAGAGCACGTGTTTTTGAATGACGTATAACGGTGACTCGCACCGCGTGGTGACCGAGCACTAACACGTGCTGTGTAACGGGATTCGAGCTGATGACGGTTACGCGTGATCGACATTAACGAATGGTACAGTTACGATAATTTCAGTGCACATTACTGGTCAGGTTTCGGTTAAAATTATTAATTATTCTCGCGCATTTTGACGTAAGTCATGACATCTGGATTTAATTGCTCTGGATGTTTCATTTGCGACGTCAAAAAAAGCAGAAAGTTTTATTTTATTCAATTTTTACATGCCTTTGTTGGTTTCCGTCATAAACCGGCGTAAGTCATGCCATCTGGACGACAAGTCTGGAGGTTTTATTTGCGACGTCGGTGGAGGGTCACCTTCAATTTGGTCTTGGCCGAAACTCTGTTAGCATTTTCGCGATATTTGTTTTAGATTCGGGAGACTATAAGTCCGAACTGGCGCATTGAGGTCGAAAGTTTTCGTTGCGATAGAACCTCGGGATCTTATTAGATATCGCGTAGTATTTGTACTCGTGGGAGTCCTTGTCCTTAGTATTGATTGACGAGTTGCACCACGATCAGCTGCGTATGATTGCAGTATTTGGTAGGTTTTAGTAATGTGAAAATACACTTGCTCGGAAAATCAATTTCTTTTGCCACGAGGAGAGAGGAAATTGATCCACCGGCCAGCGTCGAGGTTAGTCGTATCACGTGTAGATCTATGATCAGATTTTTTTTTTTTTGATATATTGAATTTTTTTTTGATAAACCATGTGCTTATTTTGCCATGTTTCCCGGCAGTCCTCCCTGGAACACATACGAACTGCTCCATTGAAATTGTAAAATTTTATATTATTTTATTTTGTTTTGATTTAAATTTTAAATTGTTTATCTGGAATTTTCTTTTGCTCACGCTTGGTTACAGTTAAAAAGTTTTTTTTTATTTTTTCTAAATTTTTTTTTGAAGAACCGAACGTTTTTCTTTCCTTTGCCTATTTTCTCTTTCCCTTAGGAAGAGATAACCTTTTCATTATACATAATTATTGTCATTGTTTTTTTTTCAGCTGATAATTTCAAATTGTTTTTTTTATTCGGTGTCGATTTTCTTTTATTTGGGTTTTTTTTTCATGCGTTTAATGGCGTATTATGTCCAAGCCTAACACTCGGGCGAGTAGCACTACTGGGGCTTCCTCTCGCGAAACAGCCATAAGATCGAATTTAGCTAACGCATCTGAGAAAATAAGAGTTGCATCGCGTAGTTCAGTATCAACACAAGGTAGAGGTAGGGGTACAACTCCAGTATCAAAGAGACCTTCACTTAGTCCACAGTCAGATTCGAGTATTAGGGCATTAAGAGGATCATCGGTTTCACGTTTACTAGAATCAAACCCATCTGGCGAAATAGAGGGAGATAATCTTGGGCACGAGTTATTAACTGGATCTTTAGCAGAAATCGGAGCGAGTTTATCTAGGAACTCAACATCAGTTGTGCCGACAGATAACCAAACTCCAGTGGAGATGGCACCAGGAGAAGGAGTTAAAGAAGGTGATAATCAGACATCAGCTGGCAACACGGTGGAAAATTTACTGGACTACTTCCAGGAAGCAATGCGGAAGACTCAAGAGGAGTTTAGGAGAGAGCTAGCAGCCCTTAGGGAATCTATAGGGGTTACAGCTGATACTAGACCCAATTCTGCCACACCTGGACTGAATGTTCAACCATCCGGATCTCAGGGTTACTCTCCGTCGTATGCGTCTTCTATTATGAATATAAAACTGAAGGATTGGAAGATTTCATTCAGCGGTGACGGTAGTGTTTCAGATTTTCTTTTCAAATTAGATACTCTTGTTGCACGCTCACAATGCCCACAGGACCATGTTATGTCGAATTTCCATGTTTTCCTGACGGGTAAAGCTGAAACTTTCTATTGGGACTATATTAAGCAACACCAGAGGGCAACGTACCAAATGTTAAAAACCGCACTGTCCAAGGAATTTGGCTCAAGCGAAAGTGACCATGAAATTTTGCTAAAACTTTCGACACGTAGACAGTTACCAAGGGAGTGTTACGATGACTACCACTCATTTGTAACTCGATTGAATCTACGACTAACAAATCCTTTGTCGGATGCAGCTCTAATAGATATAATAAAGAAGAATGCACAACCAGATTTGAAAGTGATGCTCTTCATAGCTAATCCAAATGATTTAGATACTCTTCGGGATCTGGCGAGGAAGGCAGAGAAGATTCTTCTGGAGAACAAGAATACTGGTTTTAGTCGACGACAGGTAAATGAGATCTCCGTTGAGACTACACCAGGAGACATCGACACGGATACCGACCCTCAGGTGGAAGCGCTGAAATTTAATAAAACTTGGGTAGCAGGCGATTATTCGAAAATCAAGTGTTGGAATTGCCTAGAGCTCGGACATAGTTATATTTACTGCCCTGACGAGAAGCGAAACATTTTTTGTTATAAATGCGGCCAACAGGGAGTAACTACGGTCAAGTGCGATAAACCTCACGGGGGAAACTCTCGTCGGAGCGAGTGGGTGACCGGGGATGCTCGTTCCTCAAAATAAATCCCGAGTTACACAGTATAGAAGGAAAGCCTTCACAGAAGGACACACTGCCTGATGAAACAAAACTTTTACCGGATATACCAATATATACTAATCTAGAGCATAAAAATAAACGTAATCACTATGGACGCAAGTCAGTTGGCCGTGGAATTTCACAACGAATTTTCAAATGTAGGCAAAGATACCGTATGAGGAAAAAATTTAGAAAGGAAATAGAATCTTCACGTTTGCCGAACAACGATGATGGAAGGCCCTTTGTAAAGATCAAAATTTTAGATGAGGAGTTGCTGTGTCTATTGGACTCCGGTGCAAACGTATCTGTTTTAGGAAAGGGAAGTCTTGATTTTGTCAATAGGAACAACATACGATTGGAAAAATTTAGATCTTGTATTTTTACCGCGAATGGTTCCAGAAATGACGTTGTAGGGTTTTGTAAATTGCCAGTGACTTATAAGGGAGTAGTAAAATTGATAGTTTTTTATATAGCCCCGAACCTCTCTCAACTCGGTTACCTAGGTGTAGATTTTTGGAAGGCCTACGACATTGCCCCTCAGATTTTTTCAGATTTATCCTGTGCGGAACTTGTCAAGGACAGTGGATTTAATTTTCACGAATTGTCTCCGGAACAAAAATTGCGCCTGGAGAAGGTTGTGGCGAATTTCCCATCTTACGAAAAATTAGGGTTAGGGCGTACACACTTACTGGAACACCATATAGATACAGGTGATGCTACACCGGTAAAGCAAAGGCACTACCTCCTTTCGCCACCCAGACAAGCAGAGGTCTACGAAGAGCTAGATAGATTATTAGCTCTCGGTGTGATAGAAGAATCTAACTCCCCCTGGTGCAGCCCAATCATGACAGTTAGAAAACCGGGAAAAATCAGACTCTGTCTGGACTGCAGAAAACTAAATTCACTAACAAGGAAGGACTCATACCCCTTGCCCCACATTAATGGACTTCTTAGCCGACTCAAGGACACCTATTTCATCAGTGGCATAGACCTAAAAGACGCCTTTTTCCAGATCAAATTATCAGACTCATCCAAGGAGAAGACGGCATTTGCAGTACCCGGTAGGTCCTTATACCAATATACAGTGATGCCATTTGGCGTGTGTAATGGACCCCAGACAATGAGTCGACTGATGGATAAAGTAATTCCAGCGAAATTAAGAGAGAACGTATTCGTCTACCTGGATGACCTACTAGTGTGTAGCCATAGTTTTGACGCGCATCTGGAATTACTTCTCGAAGTTGCGAAATGTCTTAAATCTGCAGGCTTGACAATTAATGTAGGTAAGAGTAAGTTTTGTCAGCGTGAAATCAAATATCTAGGATACCGTATAGGTGGTGGTCACTTGAAAGTCGATCCCGAAAAAGTCGAAGCCATATCTCAGTTCCCAATTCCTAAAACACCGCGCCAGGTTAGGCGATTCATCGGAATGGCAAATTGGTATCGATCGTTCATAGTTTGCTTTTCAGATCTTGCAGGCCCACTAACGGATTGCTTAAGAAAGACAAATAAGCCATTTCACCTAACGCCTCAGGCTGTCGAATCGTTCGAAAAATTAAAGATAGCATTGTCAAAGGCACCTGTTCTTGCAGAACCAGACTTCAACAGGGAATTTATAATCCAATGTGACGCGTCCCGAACCGGCGTAGGGGGCGTTTTATACCAAATGGATGATGACGGGAAAGAGCGGCCGATTGCATTTGTATCTCAGAAATTAAACAAGGCGCAAAGAAATTATACCGTTACGGAGTTGGAATGCTTAGCGGCCATCATATGTGTAAAGCGGTTTAGACAATATGTTGAGGGACTTCCTTTCAGAATCATTACGGACCACTCGAGCCTTCGTTGGCTTATGGGGCAGAAGGACTTAAATGGTAGGTTGGCCCGATGGAGCCTGAAACTCCAAGCTTTTAACTTCATCATGGAACACCGAAAGGGTGCATTGAACGTGGTCCCTGACACACTTTCCAGATTCGATACCGATGAACTTGAAATGTGTAATACTCCACTTGAAGTCGACTTGTCCTCATCGGAATTTGAAAGCCCAGAATACAGCAGATTAAGAGACCATGTAAGGAAAAACTCCCAGGCCCTTCCCAACTTATGTATATCGGTGAACTTGATTTATAAACGCGAAAACATCCAGGGTGAACCAGTTAGTTCGAAGGACACATGGAGGTTATGGTTACCTAGACCTTTAACCGGAGACGTGATTAAAAACGCACATAGTGAAGGATGCCACGGAGGATCCGAGAAGACGCTTTTCAGAATCAGACAAAAATATTTCTGGCCAAAGATGGCGCAGGACGTCAGGGCATACATTAGGCAATGCGATGTTTGTAAGGAAATTAAACCGACCAACCAGATATTACGCCCTCCTATGGGTAAGCAGTTTCAGACAAATCGGCCGTTTCAACGACTTTTCTGTGATTTTCTAGGACCATACCCGAGTAGTAAGTCGAAAAATACTCAACTTTTCATTGTGATCGATCATTTTACCAAGTTTTTGTTTTTGAAACCTATGAAGTCGGCAACCTCTGTGAATGTAATAGAATTTTTTCAGAATGATATATTTTGCACTTTTGGAAGTACCACAACTCATCCACACAGACAACGCCAAGCAATTTACTTCGAAAGAGATAGAAGATTTTTTCTTAGCGCACGGCATTACTCATATAACAACAGGATTTTATTCACCACAAGCAAACGCCTCTGAAAGAGCAAACCGAGAAGTGATTTCTAAGATACGATACTTCCTTAAGGATTGTTCTAATCATACAGCCTGGGACAGGAAAATACCCCAAATATTACAGATTCTCCGCAGTGATTATCATTCAGCGATCAGATGTTCTCCATATTTTGCACTTTTCGGGCAAAACATGATGACGAGCGGAACGAGTTACGACGTATTGAACCGGCTTAACATTCTCACCGACGATACATTGGTTCTACGAAATGACCGATTAGATGCTGTGCGAGAGAACATTCGCAGAAACCTCGATCTGGCTCATGAAAAAGGATGCAGAACATACAACACTAGGTGTAGATCAGTGAATTTTGCCGTCGGGCAAGAGGTCTTTAGGAAAAACCATTCACAGAGTGATTTTAAATCGGCTATTAACGCGAAATTTCTTCCCAAATATGTAAAATGCAGAATTAGAGAAAAGTTAGGAAATTCGTTGTATGCACTCGAGGACCTAAAAGGAAACTACATAGGGAAATATCATGCTTCAGATATAAGGCCCTAAACAGGAGGGATTACACTAGTTGTGAAGCCCGGCTAATTTAGTAAGTAGAGCATGAGACTCTTAATCTCAGGGTCGTGGGTCGAGCCACACGTTTTTTTTTTAATTCGCCCCTTCTTTTTCTCATCCAGTGTAGTTTAGATTGGACTCTTTCAATCCTGCCTGTTCACTTGTCGATCATAGATCTCCAGATGAAGCAGGTTTGTTACGGATTGATTTGAATTGATTGTTAGGATTGTAACTTTTACTCCCACCCTTTTACTTGCATATACGGTTGGCAATGATGCATTTTATTGCAACCCTTTTATTGATGCAATTGCAACTCTTTTTATTATCTTTATCCCTTTTGCTATTTATGTACTTCGTTGTATTTTTTTTCGCGCGTCCTGATCGACCAATGAGATTCTGACACTTGGCGTCTGTTTCGTTAAAATTTTACCGTTAGACAGATCGTCCAATCAGATTATGACATTTGTCGTTAAATAAGGATAGGGAAGATAGGCAAAGGAGGATAATGGCAAGAACATTCTAGAAAGAAAAAAAAAGAAGAGGTGAAAAAGGGAGAATGTTTTTTTGAAGGGCAGTTCGTGTGTGGCCGGCGCCCAAAGCGGCAACGTTTCTTTTAGATAACAAAAAGTGAAGAAGAAAAAAAAAGAAGAAATAAATGCGGTAATTTATTAGATTGGGAGAGGGGGATGCTGGGAACATGGTAAGCTAGAAGCACAGGGTTATTTTAGGGACAGATGTAGTTTCGATTAGGGTGTCCGTCTGTCATGGTGTGTGACTTGGTCACTGGGAGGGAACTTATGCCCTAGGCGGTATACCATCTAACCGTCCGATCATTTCAGCTCGTTTCTTGCAATTGTCGCTTTTGCAACATTAAGTCTTTTTTTCTTTTTTCTAAAATTTACAGTCAAGATATAGGCATGCAGGCTGTAATTATATGCTTACGCGTCGCGAAATACGGGTTGAGAACCACTTCGATTTGAGCAGCTGGGGGAGATCTTTGCATGCCCTTGACCTTGACAATTTAGTCAGTAGCGACCGGCGTGTAACACTTTCACGATTAATACCGTGTATATTCGGCAGCCACTCGGTTTATTATACATTACAGTTACCTATTGGTAACTAAGGGCCATTTGTACTACTTACTTTTAAAGTTGAATTTAGTTAAAGTTAACTTTAGCTAAAGTGAAGTTTAACTGCATGTATCGGTCCACCAAATAACTTTTTTTTTGAAAATACTTTAAAAAAACAACTACTGAATATTTTCACAAATTTCTTTTTTTATTTGAAAGAACAATCCTTCCGGTTAATAATGGAAAATAATTGCCATGGCACCATAGTAGCCCCTGTTGGCAAGAGTAATCCTGCGTTTGATTTCCAAATTGACATTATTTTTGGTGGTGACGGCGACACGTATAGATAGTTATCATCCGTAATCTGAGAATCAATAGGCCTCTACTTGTCGATAACATATACTTTGTTTTGCCCTCAACTACTAGCAGAACCATCTCCCTTTCAATAGCACTAAAGACAGCAGCAACATCACGCTTGGTATGCTCTATAATGTCGATGTCGTCAGCGTACGCTAGCAAACTGGACGCCTTTTAAAAAAATTGTACTATTGCGATGCACCAGAGATCAACAATAAGCATTCAAAACAATGAGTAGGTTCGAGTCATACTTATAATTTCAATTACTTATTCGCATTCATACTTATTTTGATATCATACTCATATTACTCATACTCAATAGTTGGAAGTACTCGTCGTATTCATATTTAACAATACTCATGATGTTATTGACTTCGACTCGTCTCTACTTAACATTTACAGGAAGCACAAAATAAGTATGATTCGCGTATGAACAGTACAATACTCACAAGAAGATTATGTGTATGCTTAGCTCGCTGTCTTTGTCTTTCCTTTCTTCTTTGTTTGTATATGCAACAACAACTGAGACTATAAATTTTAATGAATGATTCGAATCACTCGAATCATTTATAAGTATTATAAGTATTTTTCTAAATTTATGAATCAGAATTAGTAAGCGTATGAATCAAATACATTTCGAATGTAGTAAATTTGATGTCAACGTTGTACTCATACTCATTGCTTCTTATACTTATAAATCAATGTTGTAGCGAGTACGAATGAATCAGAGTAGTTGAATTTCAATTCTGTTGATTTACTTATACTCAAAATTGCATGAGTGCTTATGAGTAGCGGAAAAATGTTTCATTGCTGATCTCTCATTCATACCGCAACAACACATATGATGTTGTTAATTTCGATTCTCCATAGTATAAAATATACACGAATCACAAAATAAGTATGATTCGCGTACGGACACCAAAATACTCTCTAGAAGTTTGTGTGTTTTGCTCTACTTGCTGCTCTGCTTTTTTTGCTCATGTATCTTATTTCTTTTATTGTAAATGAAAAAAAAACTAAGACTCTAAATTTTTAATGAATGATTTGAATTACTGGAATCAAAAAGTTGGATGTTCTGAGATCTTTGTCAGAAATAAGTTTTAGGCACAAAAGGAATTCAAATATTATTTACTTTAATTGAAATATAAAATGAAAAATATCCGCCACTTAGTTTTATTTCTGTAACGAAAAGTGAATTCCAGTTTTTTTTTTTGTGCACACTCCTTATTTGAAGGAATTTTACAGTGAGTTTCATAAATAATACCTCGGTACACAATATTTGTTGATTTGTTGATTGAAAGAACAGTTATTTGATGAAATCAATTTTAAAATTGTAAATCATTTATTTAATCTTCATAAATTATATTGAAAGTTTTTTTGCCTTAAGCCTATACCTAGTATGTAAATTTTCTCATATGCAGTATGAGTGTTTACACTTTTATAAAAAGAGTTAAAATTAATGATCAAATAGTGTAAGCCAGTTTCAAGCTTTTGAAATTTGCAAAGTCACAAAACATTTAAATGTTCTTAACAAGTACGTAACGTTTAAGTAGCAAACGTTACAAAATTAAACTCATAAATTAAACATCAAAGTAGACAATGTGTTAAAAATTGCAATTTTATTTAAATTTATTTCAGTTTTGGCGTTGCTTTTACTTTTACTTTCAGTTGAGAATTTTATTTTTTTCGTTTTTCTACAATAAAATTGCAGTAAAATATTGCCAAACATAAATAAGTAACCGTGAAATTGGCACAATCATGTATTAACAATACGTACGTACGTACATGATACGTATAAAATTCTATCCCTTCTGGCATTGCCAATGCCAATTTGATAAATTTCAAGTCATTTTTAACACTCGTGATTTTTAAGGTTTTTTTTTTTTTTAAACGAAAATATTATTATTGTTGTTGCTGTTGCCGTAAAAAAGGCAATAATAACGATTACTTGGTAATACTAACCGTGAATAACAAGGTTGCCATCATCAACATTATCGTCATCATTTTAAAATTTTTTTTATGTGTCATGTATGAATGAATAGAAAATAAAAAATAAGAATGGAAATGGAATAGAACTTTTTTTTGGTGACAGTTGTTGTTTATTGATGTTCTCTCTCGAAGCCACCATGACAAGTTCTAAACAACAACAACAACAATTTTGCAAAACTTCAAAAATTAAACCGGCAATGGCAACAATTTTTTACACCATTTACTTTAAATTTGAGAAAAGAACGTGTCTCTTTCATTAAATAGCAGAATTTGGAATTTTTTTTTTACTTACAAAATTAAATGTAGCATCCCTTATACTCGTAATTTAACAGGCAAACTAATTGTATCCCTAATCTATAGTTTTCCAAGCATTAAAGAAATTTATTGCTTTTCTGCCTTTGGAAATTCATCATTTCGTAATTAGTGGATATAATTCTCCTGTAGATTATATTAAATCTTTTGCAACACATAGCTTGTGTCCAAATCTAAATAAAATGATTGTGCTATACAAAGCAACAGGAATGGTGTAACATAGTAATATGCGGGCCGTAATTAGAAGATTTGAAACCAAATCACTAAGCTAACTACTACTGTTGTATACATTTTATTATTTTATTTCAAGATATCACAGCTCACTGTTAATGAACTTTTCGTAATAAAAGTGTAAGGCCAGACATCAAAACGAAAAATATTTCTTCGGCGACTTCCTCTCAGCAGATTTTTGGCAAAGACTCTGAGAGTAAAAATTGCCATGAAAAGCTTCTCAAAAATCTGTCGTTCGGAGTCGACTTTAAACTGTAGGTCCCGCCACTCTTGTATAAAATTAACGCACACAACATAAGTGGTGTGAGAAGCTAGGTCGTAATCCTGACTGAATGGTTGTAATGGCCAATTATGTATGTGTAAGGCTTTACAAGAACATTAATATTAGAGATCAGCAATGAGTATAGCGAACAGTACCTTTACTAGGGAAAAGGAAAAATTCATTGAGAATATTTCCTCTCTGCTACACCAAGAATGACGACACCTCACATTTTTACAGATGACATATTTCTAACTATTATTCTAGAATTTTCTACGTCAGGCCAATTCCATGGTGCCTTAGAAGAACTTCATATTAACTAGATACCCGTGCGAATATTTCGCACCGTCATTTCGCATGTCATTTTTGTAACATAAAATGAAAAGAATTAATAGAAATTTTATTAAAAGTATAAAAATATTAGAAATCATAATATCACCATACATATTTACATACATAGATACATTCATACATACATCATGTTTAAATGCTTTTATAATACATTCTTTGAATACAATGTTAGAGGTAATGACACAATCATCATTAACTTTTTCCCCGTACGAATTCTTAATACAAACAAAAATATCTTTAAACGTACCCACACGAGAAAAAGCCACCTATAACTAACCATGTGAAAAGACCGATTCTGGTAAATACAATCCTACCTTTTGAAGGGTTTGGCCTTGTACTTTGTTTATCGTCATAGCAAAAGCAACTTGCACAGGGAATTGTTTTCGTGGCATTCGGAAAGGCACAGTTGGATCAGAAGGTCTAAGGTTGATTCAGGGTATGAGGACAGTTTTATCGGTATGAATAATTTTTGCTGATATGATGTGCTCTATTATGTGGAATAGTATTACAATTAAGCGACCCTATTTATCGCACTTGATCTAAAAACTACTGCAAAGTAATGCCAAAACAGTTTTTTACAACTTAATATGCATATTATATATAACTGACTTAGTAATAAATAGCATTATAGTAAATAACGGTATTGCCAGAATGGATTTTAATACATACTATATTGTGTAGAACTGCATTACTATTAAGCGACCCTGTATTAGCACACTTGAACAAAAACATATAATCATAATGACAACAGTATTATCATGCAGTTCTATATAAAATATAATTTTTATCAATGAAAATATTAATTTTTCAATTTCTAATTATTTTTTGCCATTATCGCTAGATATAAGCTTTAAAATGAGATATCATTCATTACATTTGATGCGGTGGTATGGGAGATATTTGCAACCGACAAAAAAAAGTACTTTAGAAATGTATATGATGAATTTGATACAGAGCAGAGATTAGCAATTAGTAGACAAAGGGATGAATAGAATCGAATCATACTCATAATTTCTGATGCTTATAAGTTTGTAGTACTCATCATATTCATGCCGTAAAAGCATGTATGATGTTGTTGATTTAGACTCTCCATAGCTCATATATTTATGTAAACGAATCACAAGATAAGTATGAATTCCATACGAACACTAAAATACTCACTAAAAGTTTTTGTGTTTACTCTGGTTTCTTTGCTTATGTGTTTTTTTTGCTTTTGTTGTAAATACAACAACAATTGAGATTGTAAATTTAGATGAACGCTTCTAGTCACTCGACTAAATGAGTAGGGTTATGAATTAAATATATTTGGAATGGTATGAGTTTGATGTCAACGTTGTACGCATACTCATTGTAAACCCTATACTTATAAATCAACGTTGTAGTGAGTATGAATGAATCACGAGTAATTAAATTTCAATATTGCTGACTCACTTATATTCAAGATATAATCAAAGCTGGTCTCTGATTAACGTCCAATAATCAAAAACAGCAGAATGAAATTTTTCCGTCAAAAATACAAAATAATTCTAAAGCAAATCGTTTCTAAGGCAGATAGATTTTTGGGATATCTTTCATTGGAATTTCATTTACTCTTAAAGTTTGTGCCAAAAGATTGCTTCAAGGAAAATGTCTATGCTACTAGATGGTGGCCTGATAGTTTACTGAAAGTAAATTCATTTTGGAGTTTTAAGACACAAAATTACATTTGAATGCCTCTGGATATTCTGGAATTTCACAGCGTAGTTTAAGTGTACGACTTTTCATGGCAATTTTTACTCTTAGAGTCTTTGCCAGAAATCTGCTGAGAGGAAGTCGCTGAAGAAATATTTTTCGTTTTGATGTCTGACCTGGGATTCGAACCCGGGCCTTTCGTCTAATGAGCCAACACACTACCCACTAGACCACGGCGACTTCAAAGTAAGTATAACCACGAATTTGAATTCATCTTTCTATTGTGTTGAATGGGATAAATAAAGTTCCTGATATCATTATCGGGTCAGGTTCTGGCAGTGATGATTTTGGGAGTTGAATCCATTAATACAAGTCAAGCAAACCTTCACATAGTAAGAACAGCCTGGTGGCAAACACATTACGACAGTTAGTTAGACGTTAAATGTTCCGAAAACGTTGCGAAGCTAGGTTTAGTTATTATTTTCATAGGGAAATATGAATCCGCATTAAAGCCACTTCAATCATGTTAATTTCAAATATCGCTTTTAAGTCTTCTTAACAATATTAGAGCCATAGAGCTTATGTAACTGCAATCAAAAGCGTTTAAGAAACGATTATAATTTCACTTCTTATCACTTGGCATTCGTTGATATTTTAAGGATAATTAAGAACATGGAAACTTACTGTGCCATAGTAAGGAAGTTCACTAAGATTGATATAGGATTTCTGGAAAGAAAGTTGAATAAGGACCCATCAACATTCGGATTACGATTATGCAAGCAAATTATCATTATTGTTGTTAAGCGGTGGCTTATTACGGCGACTATACGAACGTAGACCAATTATAGTCTATAGGGTAGTCCTATAATCTATCCATATTACCCTGACAAATTTCATAATGCTGCTTAGTGCCAACAATACCAATTGGGCAGGGGCTTAGTATCTTTTATGTCCGTTTGGAATGCCAGAATGCTTTACAAATTTCAAGAATATATTCCACAGATTCATTCTCTTTGTCAAAAAATTGAAAATTTTTTAATTTTATTAAAATCACTGCTCCTCAAAGGTACTTTGGCTTGGCCAAGTGTGGTTTATATAAACCACATATTAACCATATTACATGGAGTATTGGCCACAAGTGTGAATTATGGGTTTTTGTATAGCGTATATGGGGAAATCTTACAAATATCTCCACACACACTAAACAAATTTTCCCCGCAAAACTCATATATGTTGGCCACAAATAGCAGCATAAAATTAAATTAAATTGTCCTTTCTGCGTTACAGCTCAGCTGTAAATTCCATGTGAGTTTTGAACCTTTAAAAAGCCATAAATTTCTATTACGACACAAATCAGCAAGCATGTGTAGTGAGTGAGTGAGTGTGTGTGTGAGTGAGTTGGGTTGGGTTGTGTTGTGTTGTAAGGATATGTATGGCTTGACAAACAACACCCCAAAAAGCAAACAAACCAAAGCAAACAGTATGTTGCTGGCTGTTCCATACATAATGTTGTGCCACATCCAACTTACAAGGCAGCTAGACCCCACTCAAATCCAATTAAACTGTTAAAGGAATTTTGTTTTCTCCCTCTCTCTCTCTCTTTCTCACTCGAGTCCGGTGGTATTTTTGAAATCCTTTAAAATTTTGTTACAATTTAATGCCACACGAAAATAATTTCATTATTTTTCCATTCATTCTTCTGTGTATTGTGTATGTGTATGTGTGTGCGGTAATTAATGCAGAAACAATGAAAACAAATTCAATTGTTTTGTATAATTTTTGTCACAAAAAAAAAAGAAAATCTAGTTCCAATAGTATTGTTTAAGTAAATACACTAATACCCCGGTTTGCGTCGCTAACGTCGAAACGACGCAGAACGAAGTACGATTTTCCATACATTTCTATTGATTTTCATTTAATTGGTTCCGAGATTCATAATTTTAGTTGAAAGAATAGATTTTTCAATAAAAAATATTTAATTTACTAACGACCTACAACTTGCAACCATCAGAGAACATAAATACATACATGTATGTATCATCACTAGTAAATGAACAACTAACCTTCGCCGCTGGTGTTAGCCTTTATAAATCTGGGAAGTGGGATGCTTCCGCTATTCTTAGAAATGTGAATGAGTCTCCAACGAGAGCAGCTAAAATAAAAAAATTGTTGAAAGCACCATGTAAGGAACCAATGCCATATACAGATGATGAAGCACTACGACTGTTTATAGATTGTAAGTTTACGACAGCTAATTATAATGCAATGCGTACTGGTGTACTGAAATGCGTAATGCTGATATATATCCATCATATCGAAGAATTTTGGAAGCCAAACAAAAGTACTACCCAAGCGATGGTATAAAGATATTCGATGTATCAGCAGAAGTTCCTTTACAAGATTTAGTTGATCCTACTGCAGGAAGAATTGTAAATCTAAAGAAAAAATTCATACTGCAATCGAATTGGACCGAACTGACATTGATTTAAAAATGGGGATGTGACGGTAGCAGCAACCACTCAACCTATAAGCAACATTTCAGCTCAAGCGATTCTAGTAAAATAGATCAATATTTATTTGCCATTTGCTTAGTATCTTTGCAGCTGAAACACGGTAACGAAATTAAATGGGAAAATCCATGTCCATCTTCCACGCGATTTTGCAGACCGATTAAACTGCGAATGAGATCTTTAATAAAAAGTGAACCTGAATACATACTGTCAGAAGAAGTCGCCGTGGTCTAGTGGGTAGTGTGTTGGCTTATTAGACGAAAGGCCCGGGTTCGAATCCCAGGTCAGACATCAAAACGAAAAATATTTCTTCGGCGACTTCCTCTCAGCAGATTTCTGGCAAAGACTCTGGGAGTAAAAATTGCCATGAAAAGCTTCTCAAAAATCTGTCGTTCGGAGTCGACTTTAAACTGTAGGTCCCGCCACTCATGGATAAAATTAACGCACACAACATAAGTGGTGTGAGAAGCTAGGTCGTAATCCGGACTGAAGGGTTGTAATGGCCAATTAAGTAAGTAAGAATACATAACAAGTCAAATCGATTCAATAATTTCGACAACTATTAACTATGAACACAATGCAGTTATAGTTAAACAAAACCAGCTCTTGGATCTCGAAATGAAGATATATTATGTGACGAAGAGATGTCATTAATTCTGGACCCTTTAATACAGGAAGATGAAGATTAATTTGAATAAAAGTAGTTTTAGTGTTCAATAATATAATAATGTGAAACAATGTTTTAATTTTTCTATGTTGTTTTTGTAATAAATTTTTCTAAAAAAGTGAAATAAAAACACTTAACTGTGTTTTACAATGAGTGGGGGGCTCTCCATAGTACCCTAGAAGGGTCCTTTTGCGGAAATTTTGGACTAAAATGAGTTTAGGGCCCCATAAATGTAGAAATCCGTTAAATTTAAAAAAATTCAAAAAACTATATATTATATGCTTCTATGAGAAAAGCCATGCCCACTCCACCTATAACGCCCATTTTTGGCACAAATAAACCTTTCGATAAGAAATACAAAATTCTAAAATTTCATGCTTCTAGCTACTTCCAAAGAGAAATTATGACTTTTTTCCAGCTAGATTGTCTTTTGGCAACACTGTGCGTCGACGAAGATGTTCGATTGCCGAGAGCAAAAAAAGAAATGCATGTTGTGACTCTATGAAGAGTACAATATTATTGTTGCACGCTTCACCCAACTCTCTTTTATACTGTTGTACAATGGTTTACGAGTGCAGTTGGGGTTTTGTACTCTATCTTTGCTTCACACTTATTTATATTTGCAACTACAATCAATATTCGGTCTTGAGAAAAATGCAATTGTTTGCAATTTTTTATTTCTTGTGCACACCTCTAGTGTGTACTTATCGGTCGTTATCTGAGATCCAATGCACCGCACCTCTCTACTTATCGATAACATACACTTCGTTTTGCCCTCATTTTCTGCCAGACCCACCTTAATATTTAGACTGCCGTTCAATGGCACTAAAGGTAGCAGTAAAATCAGGGTTGGATATGGCCAATGATGTCAATGTCGTCAGCATTTACAAGTAACTGCACGTTTTGGGAAAAATAGTCCCATTACAATGCACTCCCGCCTTCCACAGAATACTCTTCAGTGTGTGTATTTGTTCACCGTTCATCCTAGAGACTAGGGTCTCTTGTCAATAGCGAACATACGACTCCGTATTGTTGAATACTATATTCAGCCATTTTGTTGCCGTAGTCTAGTAGGTAGTGTGCTGGCTTATTAGACGTAAAGCCAGGGTTCGAGTCCCCGGCCAGACATCAAAATAGAAAATACAAAAAGTATTTCTTCGGCGACTTCTTCTCAGCAGATTTCTGGCAAAAACTCTGAGTGTAAAAATAAAATTGCCATGAAAAGTTTCTTAAAAAATCTGTCGCTCGGAGTCGACTTTAAACTGTAGGTCCCGCCACTTATGTATGAAATTAACACACACAACACGAGCGGTGTGAGAAGCTAGGACGTTGTACAATGGGTCATTTCGACCTCCGGGTACTGTACTTGTCATAGTTGACAAATACAAGTCCTCTAACCTAACATAAGTAGTGTGAGACACTCGATGAATAATCCTGATTGAAGGGTTTTAATGACCAATTATGTATGTATGTATGACAACTTCGAATTTGTACTATATTTAAAGGGGAAATCCCCTTTTTCTGTTTTAGCTTTCTACAAAAATTTTCGTATTTACAACGCAAATCGAAGCACTAACGATGCAACTTTAAAACATGCAATGCAAAAGGAAACAAAAACGACGCAACTTCGAAAGCGCAGAAATTTTAAAAAGACGCAACTTTAAAGCAGACGCAGAAAGAGACGACGCAAACCGGGGTATTAGTGTAATTCAATTCAATTGAATTCAATATAATAAATTTATTTCATCTTTCAATTACTAATTAAACAAAGAAACTCTTGTCTTTTACGTCACATCTACACCCTCTATGTTGATGGCTGTTACTGGGTATAGCCAGAGGAGGATTTATTTTAAATAATTATTCTGCTGCTACGAATATATTTTATTTGATTCCATATCAGATTGTTGTATCCACATAAAGATACAATGGCATGAGAGTATTTAAATATAATTTGCATACACAATTAATTTTATTTGAAAATAGAATTTTTGTGTAACCAATTTGGATTTGTTATGCCACAAGTTTCTTTAAATAAAATCCTGGCCACAATTGAAAACCCATTAAAAATTCAAAGAGTGTTTCGATAACAATTAAATCAACTCTTTCGCTTCGCCTTGCACTCTCTCACTCAATCTCTCTCTCTCTCTCTCTGTGTTAATTTTATTTGATTAGCAATGATTCTGTTGGAAAAGGAAAATTCGATGGATTAAGACAAAGAGGATTGATTATAAAAGACAAACATACCAAGTAACTTAAGATTAATTGCAATAATTAAGGTGACTTCTATCAAAACAAAATTAACAGAAAAGATTTTAAAACCTTGAAATTCTGCAGAAAGAAAGTAGATTACATATACTCTTTAAGCTCAAACGTGATTCCAGAAAAATAAAAAAAATTTATTTGCTTCGTTCAGTTCCAATAATCAAGTTCTTTCAGCAAAGCAGAAAATTGGTACGACGTAGTAGGTCCTAGGACGTTAGTGTTACTTTATTGTTGCCCGAAGGTAAACTAACAGATTCATTGTGTAAAAATAATGTCGTCTGTGAAAATGCAATGGTTTGATGTAGGAAAGAGGAAATTTGCGCATTGAATCCTTCCCTTTTCTAAGTGTGGGCACACTGTTGACTAGGACTGCGTTCATTTACTATCCTCTCAATGGTGATATTATACGTCTAAATAGAATTAACACATTCGCTGCCAAGGACAAGTATACTCGTCTTTGATAGGGTATCTCGCATTGCCAAGAGGAGTATGCTCGTCCTACTTTAGCAAAATTTATTTATTTATGATTTATTATTTGTGTGGTTTATTATTTGTTTTCCTACTAAAACTTACGCAAATACGAAAAAAGATATCGCACCCTTCTGCCTTCCAATTGCCAACGACGAGTATACTCGTCTTTGGTTTTCTGCTTGTAAATGATTATGTATGATAATATATGTGGTCTTACCAAAAAATAACAGGGTATTGGTAAACCATAACACTCAAAATATAAATGCCAATGGGAATGATTTCATATAATTTAGGCTTGACAGCGCATTTGTTAAAAAATAGGAGGGCTATTTTGTAACTCTCTTTTCTTTGATGCAGATAAAAAAGAGAAATCTTAGTGTTCGATAATTTTACGGCGTTTCTCTGTCTGTAGCTGCAAGACTGTGCACACCTACATTTCCTACTGCTCGTTGGTGTCAGGTGTCATTAAACCATATATCCCACCACTAATGTAAGAAACACAACATAAATGGTGTGAGAAGCTAGATCGTAATCCTAACTGTAGGATTGTAATGACCAATTATGTATGTTTCTTTTACAATTTAAAGGAGTACGTTTGCAATTTAAGTCATTATGCTATGCCGTTTATTGAATATTTCAAAACTATCTTGATTGCGGTCTACACTATCAGGGATAATCTGGCCCAATTTTTCAAGAATACGTTGAAAGTAGATAAGTAAATGGGTGATGATATCTTTACTGCTGAATACAATCGGACATTGTTCAGTTTTATAAATGGACATCTGTGAATTTAAAAAGGCAATAGTTCTTATACTCTAGATTTGGAAGCAATGCAAATAGATATCCTTGAAAATATTCTAGTAGCGATTGTGGCTTGAATAAGGTTTCTGAAGGGACTAGTCAAAAATATGGTATGACTGGTTCAGACAGCAGGATTATTCGGTTTACATGGCTAATAAATGACCTGATATTTTACTAAAAGTTAATACCTATACTTACATAATTGATCATAACAATACTTCAGTCATACATAAGTCCTCAAACCACTTGCATTGAGTGCCTTAATATTATACGTGAGTGACAGGACCTACAGTTTAAAGTCCTTTAAAGTTTAAAAAAACCAATTTTTACTTACTCTCAGAGTTTTTTCCAAGAAATCTGCTGAGAGAAGTTTGCGGAAGAAATATTTGAAATGATTAAACAAACAAAGTGTTCAATAAACTGTAGTCAAATTCTTCGTATAGGACCTGGTAAGTACAGCCATCAATTTGAGTATATTTTCTCTACTGTATGGAATAAGAGACAATTAAAGCTGTTGATATTTCTTTCGGTTCAGAGAAGAGATCAGCAACGAATCGTTTTTTCTCTTCATAATCAACCATGAAATTTTGAATATAAGTGAGTCAACAATATTGAAATTGAACTATGTACTCTGATTCATTGATACTCATAACAACGTTGATTTATTAGTACAGCGGTTACAATGAGTATGCATAAAACATTGACCTCAAACTCATGCCAATATGTTTGATTTATAAGCCTGTTCATTCAGATTCATAACTTTAGAAAAATACTTATAAATGATTCGAGTAATTCAAATCATTCATTAAAAATTTAGAGTCTTAGTTTTTTTGGCATTTACAATAAAAGAAATAAGATACATGAGCACAAAAAGCAGAGCAAAACACATAAACTTCTAGAGAGTATTTTGGTGTCCGTATGCGAATCATATTTATTTTGTGATTCGAGTATATTTTATACTATAGAGAGTCGAAATTAACAACATCATATGTGTTGTTGCGGTATGAATCAGAGATCAGCAATGAAGCGTTTTTGCACTAATCATAAGCACTCATGCAATTTTGAGTATGAGTGAATCAATAGAATTGAAATTCAACTACTCTGATTAATTTGTACTCGCTACAACATTGATTTATAAGTATAAGAAGCAATGAGTATGAGTACAACGTTGACATCAAACACACAACATTCGAAATATGTTTGATTCCTACGCTTACTCATTTTGATTCATAAATTTAGAAAAATACTTATAATACTTATAAATGATTCGAGTGATGCAAATCATTCATCAAAATTTACAAGCTTAGTTATTGTTGCATTTATGTACATACAAAATAAGAAAAAATATAGACCAGCAGGAAGAGCTAACACACAACCTTTTAGTGAGTATTTTAGTGTCTGTACGCGAATCATACTTATTTTGTGATTCCTGTATATGTTGCACTATGAAGACTCGAAATTAACAACATCATATGTATTATTGCGGTATGAATCAGAGATCAACAATGAAGCGTTTTTCCGCTACTCTTAAGCAATCATGCAATTTTGAGTATGAGTGAATCAACAGAATTGAAATTCAACTACTCTGATTCATTTGTATTCGCTATAACATTGATTTATAAGTATAAGAAGCAATGAGTATGAGTACAACGTGGACATTAAACTCACAACATTCGAAAAATGTTTGATTCATACGCTTACTCATTCTGATTTATAAATTCAGAAAAATACTTATAATATTTATAAATGATTCGAGTGATTCGAATCATTCATTAAAATTTATAGCCTTTGCTGTTGTTGTTGCATATACAAACAAAGTAGAAAGGAAAAACAAAAACAACAAGCAAAGCATACACACAATCTTCTTGTGAGTATTGCAGTGCTCGTACGCGAATCAAACTTATTTTGTGGTTCGTGTAAATGTTAAAGAGAGACGAATTGAAGTCAATAACATCATGCGTATTGTGAAGTATGAATACGACGAGTACTTCCAACTTGGAGTATGAGTATGAATGCGTATAAGTATCTGAAATTATAAGTATGACTTGAACCTACTCATCGTTTTGAATACTTATTGCTTATCTCTGGTATGAATATGATGAGTTTGAGAAACTTTTCATGACAGGCTTTTTTACTCTCAGAGTTTTTGCCAGAAATTTGCTGAGAGGAAACCGCCAAAGAAATACTTTTTGTAGTTTATTTTGATGTCTGACCTGGCACTCGAACCTTGGCTTTACGTCTAATAAGCCAGCACACTACCTACTCGACCACGGCGAACCCCCAAACACTTGGAATACTTATCGCTGATCTCTGGTACGTATAGCCATCAATTTGAGTATATCTTCTCTAGTGTAATGAAAGCTGTTGACGTTTTTTTCGATCCTGATAGGTTTCGAGATGTAGGCCTATTATGAATGGATTAAAGGTATTTAAACACCTCCAACTGTTTGGTTTTGATATCTTGACAATAACTTGAATATTTTTAGTACGTTTGCATGGTAAAATTACGTTTTTTTTTTAATGTTAAATTAAATAGCAACCCTCGTATATAATCTTTTATATGGATTTTAAATGCTGGCCATAATTTGTGTGAATAACATTAAAATTAACGCAAATAATTACTACTTAAACGGTGTATAATTATCAAATAAAAAAAAGACTTGTGTTTGGCTGGCTATTAAACTCGTTTTTAACTCGTTTATGTGGTTTTTATTACGCGTACAGAAAACTTTTTGGTGGAATTCCAATTTCATAAAAGAATTTTCATAATTTTCCAAACGGGCTCCAGCACACACGTAAACGGGAAAAGGAGGAGGCGAAAAATAAGTTGAAGTTTATAAAGTCAAACAGGCAGGCAGGCAGGCAAGCAAGTCTTTTGCATTTCCATTTAAACGAGTACCCGACAATTACGGGTATTTGCTAGCAATCAACATTCTTTTGTAAAGAAAAAAAAAAATACTTTGAAGATATGATGTTGATGATAATAATGTCGGATTAAAATGATTTACAATAGGTTGGAATGCCATTATAATCATTAATTTAATACCAACAAAAGAAGCAGTTGGTTGGAGAAAGTTCATCTGCCATACACTTGACTCATTGCCCAAAAAACGAGAAGGGAAGCGGATGGCATGAGAAGAGCATTGTATCGCGTGCCAATGTTTAAATGGAATTTGCCATCGTCAAATACAATGCCAACAAGACTTGATATTTTTTTCTTTTATTTCTTGTATGAGTATTATTACGAGTATTAAGTCACAGACAGACTTTATTAATACAAGAAGACAAAGCAGCTGCTAGAGAAAAAGAAGGAAGTAGAGAGAGAGAGAGAGGGAGAGTAAGAGAGTTATTAAAATGGATATGATATATTGACTTTAAATGACAGTCAAGTTTTTGTTGCTGTTGTTGTTCATCAAGTCTTATCAAATGAAGTAAAAATTAATTCCAATGCCAAGAAATTGCTGATAAAAACGTTGCATACGTTCACTATACTGTCATGATATTTTTGATTTTCTCTACACACTTTTATTAATAGGGATTGACAAATGACAAATGGCAAATGCTTTGGCAAACGTATTAACAAGGTATTCATGTCAAATGTCAAAATTTCCTGTCAACACATTCATAAGATTACAGTTATTAGCATATTAATCATTGCATACGAATGAGTGTAAAGAAATGCTTATAAGCGCCCCTATCCTCTTTATTATTTTCATCTCTTTGATTTCTGAATTTTTCTTTTTTCCTTTTCCATTAGAAATCTCCATAAAATATCACTAAAAATCAACAATTTATTGTTGTAATTAGTATTAGGGTTGTAATTTAAATGTCAAAAGTGAGTGCCAGTCCTAGTGTTGTTATTGTTTTCAAAAGCATTTAAGTTACGCTAATTTGTTGTAGTTGTTTAATTTAAATATTCCAACAGCAACGAAGCCAAATGTTAAACGGTCTGTAAAAAAGGGTTGACCCCCTTTTAATTTTAATGGCAAGAAGGCAGTTATTTAAAGGAATGCATTTATAAACTCATTGGAACACATACATAAGATACAGTAGCGAGCACAAAAAATGCAACGTTGGGTAAAATTATCTTTAAGTGCGATAATTTTAAAAAAATGGTGACCAGTTCAAAATATTTCTTCCCTACAGTTATAGATACATATTATCAATAACATTATGTAAATATTTTTAATTAATGATATATTATTTTGTCATTTATTAAAAAGAGTGCGAATTTCATGGGAGCAATAAAAATGCAACAGCATAAATTTTAATGTGTTTATTTAAATTAAATAGTAATTCTTACAAAAAAAATCTTAAAATTAATATTTAGTGGCGTAGCCCTTATTTTTTATGACTTCTTGCAACCTAGAAGGCATAGAGTCGACTAAAGCTATTAATGTGTTAATGGATATTTTCTCCCATTCACTTTTCAAAATTTCTTCCAATTGCCTCTTATTTGACGGATGTTTCCTCTTAACTTCCCGATCTAATAGCTCCCATAGATTTTCTATGGGGTTTAGATCGGGAGACTGTGATGGCCAATCCAAAACATTGACATCATTGTCGCTTAAAAAGTTTCGAGCTAAGCGACTTGAGTGCTTTGGATCGTTATCCTGTTGGAATATGCTACCAGGAGGCATTTTTTCCCGCAGATGAGGAAGCATGTGTTCTCCAAGGATTTCACAGTACTTCTTGGCGTCCATTTTTCCTTCGATTTGAGTTAAGGGACCTACCCCATCACGGGAAAACGCACCTGTAAATACGTGACGTAAAATCAATAATTTTTTTTAAACATATCGTTCCTTACCCCACACCATTATTGATCCACCGCCATGTTTTACGGTTGGAAGTTGATATCTTGGAGAATATCTCTGTCCAGGCGGTCTTCGAACAAAATTTATCCCATCGGAGCCAAACAAATTAAATTTGCTTTCATCGCTCCACAAGACTTTAGCCCATTGTTCATTTGACCAATCCTTGTAACGTTTTGCAAATTCCAGGCGCTTCTTTTTATTGATTGCACTGATGAGAGGTTTCTTTGCGGGTCGTCTCGCATGCAAATTAGCCTCTTTCAACCTACGGCGAACAGTGTGAACGCCTATAGAGACTCCCATTTGCTCATTTGCGAAATTAGCAACGTCCACTGCGGTCTTTCGTGGATCTTTTTTAACCAGTGCAATCATCTGGCGGTCTTGGCGAGAGGTAGTTTTTCGAGGATTACCACTACCTGGTTTCCTTTCCACACTATTTCTCAAGGAAAATCGAGATTTAATCCGACATACGGTTGATTGATTTACACCAAAGAGGTGTCCAACTTCACGCATGGATTTTCCTTCTTCTAAGGCTTTAATGATTGCAGTTTTGCTGTCAGCTGAGAGCTGCTTCTATTACAAAACACATGTTGTATAACTTATTTAAGAAATTTTCAATTATAATTAAATAAATAACTTACTTTAACTATTTTTTTATTATGTTGCATTTTGTTTGCTCGCTAAAAATTTGCACTTTTTTCACTACTTCAAAAATATTTAACTTTTTAAAGCAGAATTTGGAATAAACTGTGGTTACTTTGAAAACTTATAATTGAAAGAATTAACAGCAAAAGAAAATAGATAAATTAGTTACCGTTATTTTGAAACAGATCTTATTAAAGATCATATGGCACAATGTTGCATTTTTTGTGCTCGCTACTGTATTTGGTCCAGTTGAACAACGATAAAATTTCTGGTCAACTTATTAAGTTCCTGTGATCATTGTATACATACATACGTACATTATTGGTCATTACAACCCCTTAGTTCCGGTTATAACCTCCTTTATCACACCACTTATGTTATGTGTGTGACTGGCGGTGTATGTTGACTCCGCAAGACAGATTTTTGAGAAACTCTTCATGGCAATACCATTTACTCCCAAAGTTTGTGGCGAAGAAATATATTTTCATATTTCGTTTTCTTGGAAATGTCTGGCTTGGCTTTTGAATCGTGTCCTCACGTATAATAAGCCAACATGCTACTTACTAGACTACGGCGACTTCTTCTGTCAAAATTATATTCATCGGACTGCTGATTGATTTAGAAGCCGCCGTAGTCCAGTAGGTAGTGTGCTGGCTTATTAGACGTAAAGCCAAGGTTCGAGTCCTAGGCCAGACATCAAATAAAATACAAAACACATTTCTTCGGCGATTTCCTCTCAGCAGATTTCTGAAAAAAACTCTGAGAGTATATAAAAAATTGTGATGAAAAGTTTCTCAAAAAATCTGTTCGGAGTCGACTTTAAACTGTAGGTCCTGCCACTTATGTATAAAAATTAACACACACAATATAAGTAGTGTGAGAACCAGGTCAATAATCCTGACTGAAGGGTTGTAATGACCAATTATGTTGGTCTGTGGCCGAAATGTTTGTCTGCCCAGGGCTTCAATACTGTCTTTAAGACATTTTTCCGATAATATTCGGCATTTATTTTGACTTGAGTTGTGGTGGCCAATCGCAGGTGTAAATTTTCAGCTGACCTCTTTGGCGAGTAAACCCGTTAATTTTGTTTGTTCACAAACTGCTCAATTTGGAATGACTTCTCATCAAAGAAAACCTAATTCTGTAACTGGCCACTTTCGTGCAAGCGAAGTAACTCCTTGGCTCTTTCCAGTCCAACTTTTTTTGTTCATCGGTGAGCTCTTGTACTTTTTGGAAGTTCTATGGCTTTAGTCCAAACGCATTTTTCAATATGTGTTGGATCCGTTATCCCGATATGTTCAGCTCACGAGCAATATTTCTATCACTGCGGTGTGGATTTCGATCAAATCTGGCCTTCACTTTTCGTATCATTTCTGGTGTTGTTATCGTTTTTTTCGTCCACTTTTTGGACGCGATGCAACACTGCCAGTATTACGGTAATCAGCAATGGTACAAGAAACAAAAGATTTATTCACAATTAAATGCTGGAGGGTTCTAACGATAGCCATTTGTCGTTTTCTAGCCAAATATAAAGCAATCACACTATCACGCTTGAATTCCATCACGAATAACTTTTTTTCTGAATGTAAAAAATCATTCTTTTGTAAACTTGTAAATAATAAAATGAACTGTCAATGGAATAAATCTATCAGACGAGCGGTTTACACATGATAACACCTTGAAGTTGGTTGCAATACATATCAGCCACCCTGTATGACCGAATAAAATGTTTGACTATAGAAGTACTGCTCATAGAAGTTAAGTCCCTGTCATTTCCATTAAACACAAAATAAAATCTTCTTAACTATGTATCAGTACCATCAAATGATTTCATTCCTTTAAGAAACTGCACTAAATATTGCAAAAATCTTAAACGAACAACGCCTTACAATGGTGACAACTGTAATTAGTAGTAGAGTTTATAAGGCGGATATTATTACTCCCACAGGTGTTGACTGACGGCTTGACTGGCGTTTGCCCCTTTTTTTATCAACAACAAACATTTTTTTTTTGGTTTTTCTTTAAAAGGTTTACGTTTTTTTACGATTTCGTTTCTATTTTAAATGGACGTGAAAATATGTTTGTTTTGTTGCATAAAAATTGTTTCAATAACAATAAATTTTCCATTTTTTTTTCGTTTCTGTTCCTACGTTTTTTTGGTTGCCATTTTCATAACACAATCCTTTTGAAATCCAATTGAAGAATAAAAGAAATGTGCGCAACTAATTTTCATTCACTTTTTATGCAAATTTCCACGAAAAAAATCTATTCTTTCCTTTTCCTATTTTTTTTAAAGTAATTTTAACACATTTTCCTTAATAATCTGAAAAGCGAGCAGAAAAATAAAAAAAAAAACAGGTGGTGGCAGTGGCACGGGGTTCCATAAATTTTTTTCCGTTCTTTCTTTCTTGGTGCCATCACATCCTGGTGGTTGTTTAATGGTTGTTATACTGAGGTGTGAAACTTATTTTTATGGTTCTTAATATTTAACGTTCTCTACTTTCCATTTCCTTTCTTCCTTTTTTCTCCCATTTTTTTAAAGAATTTCTTTTTTATTTTTTTTGGGTGGAAAAATGAAAGGAAATTTGCATTTCATTTGTAGCAGTAGCAGCAGCGTAATTTTTATTATTTTGGGGTAAAATTTGTCTCTTTTTTTTGTCGTTTTTTTTTGTTGTTGTAAAATGTTACAACAATAAGTAAAAACAAATTAAAAATTGGTCTATTATAAATTACAAGAATAAAAATGTTAAATTTTCATTTAATTTGTTCCACTTTGAAAACATTTGTAAAGACATTCGAAATAAATCGCCTGGAAATGTTTTAAAGCAACGACGTATGCCGTCAAGAAATCAAGTGGAAAAATTAAGGCCCCTTCATTTTTTAATTAGACTTGTGAACACAAAAATAGACATTGAAAAATGATATTGAAATTGTAAAATAATCGAGGATACTTATCTCAGGACCATATTGTAGACTGAGGGCTATATGGGATAGGATCGTAAATTTGCAACGTTTCTTCCATATTTCTGACAGAATTCATACATACATACATAATTGGCCATTACAACCCTGCAGTCAGGATTACGACCTTGCTTCTCACACCACTTATGTTGTGTGCGTTAATTTTATACATGAGCGGCGGGACCTACAATTTAAAGTCGACTCCGAACGATAGATTTTTGAGAAGCTTTTCGTGGCAATTTTTACTCCCAGAGTCTTTGCCAGAAATCTGCTGAGAGGAAGTCGCCGAAGAAATATTTTTTCGTTTTGATGCCTGACCTGGTATTCGAACCCGGGCCTTTCGTCTAATAAGCCAACACACTACCCACTAGACCACGGCGAATTCTTCTGACAGAATTCAGTATTCCGAATATGCATTAATTTCCATACTTTCCATCTTCATGAGAAATTAACGTCTATATCCAGGAGAGGGTCATAATACCCTAAGACCATAATTCGACTTTCCGCAATCGCTTCTGATTTCTTAGAGTCCCATATTGGAGAGTGTAGAAAAGAAAGAAAATTTTAATCGAAAAATTAGGATTGCAGCCCTGCGTCCTAGCACGCAACGACCAGGTCTACGGCATTCTGACTTTATATGGTTGATAGGCGTAGCGCATACACTGCCATTACCAACAGACGTAATCATGTCTGCAGTACCTTCAAATTTCTTTTAAAATCCTGAAAATTTCTCATGCTGTAGGTTGATAATGTTGATCACAATCTGAAGTCGCCGTGGTCTAGTAGGTAGTGTGTTGGCTTATTAGACGTCAAAGCCAGGGTTCGAGCCCCAGGCCAGGCATCAAAACAAAAATATGAAAATAATTTTTCGGCGACTGGCAAAAACTCTGTCGTTCGGAGTCAAAAATCTGTCGTTCGGAGTCGACTTTAAACTGTAGCTCCCATCACTCATGTTTAAAATTATTGCACACAACATGAATGCTGTGTGCAACTAGGTCAATAATCCGGACTGAAGGGTTGTAATGACCAATTATGTCTGTAATCGTTCTTCTTTTCTTCGGCATACACGACAAACTTCCACTAAACAAATAACACTGTGGAACATCCAATAATTTACAGACTTGCCCAATCTGCTGAATAAATCATACAGTTATCCTAGTCCAGTTGGTAGTGTCTTGGTTTACTAAACGAAGACTTTTGAGTTCTAGTAGTCTTCAGGCGAAAACTCTGAGAGTAAATATAATTGCCATTAAATGCTTCTCAAATCTGTTGTTCAGTGTCCATATTAATCTGTAGGTCCATTCACTAATTCCCTAATTCACTAAAATTAAAATACACAACTTGGTTGGTGTGAGAAGCTAGGTTGTAATCCTAACTAAAGGATTGTAAGTAAAGAATAAGAATTAAGTAAATAAGTAAGGAGATAAACCGATAAAAATACTTTGCTATACAGAGTGTGTTAGAGACGTTTGGAGAGCTGAGAATGGACCCTAAAAGATGCAATCATTTCAACAAGACTGTGTGACATACTACACGGCATTTACTACCAGTCGCCGTAATCTAGTAGGTAGTGTGTTGGCTTAAGAGACTGAAAGCCTGAGTTCAAGCTCCAGATCAGACTTCAAAACGAAATTATGAAAAAAAAAAATATTTCTTCAGCGACTTCCTCTTAGCAGATTTCTGGCAAAAACTCTGAGAGTAAAAATAAAATTGCCATGAAAAGCTTCTTAAAAATCTGTCGTTCGGAGTCGATTTTCAACAGTAGGTCTCTCCACTTATATGTATAAAATTAACACATTCTACATAAGTGGTGTGAGAAGCTAGGTCAATAATCCTGACTGATGGGTTGTAATGACCAATTATGTACGTGTATGTATAATCCTGAGAATTTCTTGCATAGTGGATCGAGAATGATGACCTTAATCATCCCATAATGCTTGAAAAGTATTTATGCAAGTCATAACTAATTTTACAGATTTTTAGT
>CM025792.1:85795268-85815058 GCA_014635995.1 Sarcophaga peregrina | reverse complement strand
GAAGAGTTTCGAGTTAGAGAGTAGAGAAGAAAATCTGTGAACTTTATGAAATTACTAGATCCTAGGAAATACGTTTCTTGTCTTATTTTAACATTTAAACAAAGTTTCTGACACATAGAATATAAGAAAAGTTAATTAAACAATTGATTATTTTGCAAAAATTTAATTTTAATATTTTTTTTTTTATATAAAAACCAACACTCAGGGGATGGCCCCTACTCATGCAGTGCATTGCATTACTCATGCACTGCAGTGCCTTTTATATTTCGGGATTAGAAAACAGAACCAAATATTAATCATCGAAAATCGCTTTGTTGTTTTTCAAAATATTCCTCCTTAAGATCTATACACTTTTGCATGCGTATGAACCAATTGTCGAAGCACTTTCAACACTCTGATTGAGGTATCTCCAAAACATGCATTCTGAACTCATCTGCCGTTTCTTCAGTTGTCGAAAAACGTTGACAACCCATTTTATATTTCACGTACGGGAATTAAAAGAAGTCATTCGGTGCCAAGTCAGGACTATGCGGCAAATGACTCATCAAATCGATGTTTTGAGTGCTTAAAAATACAGTTGTTTGAGTCGATGTGGGAGAGCTCGCAATTGTCATGTTGAAGAGTGATCCATCTTCGAAGGTTGGTTTTCTTGATTTCTTGGAAGACAACTTGCAAACAAATTATTGTATACCACTCAGAATTGACTGTTCTGCATTGATCTAGTGGTACGATTGCGAAAAAACAGGCGTTCATTTGCTTGAAAGTGCTTTGTGCGCGTGCAACTTTTGTTGGATTTGGCTCATCTTGAAACACCCATACAGTCGACTGCTGTTTACTTTCGGGCTCATATACTTCGTAAGATGTCATAGACGTGTTTCGAAGCACCGCGATTGTATTTTTTGGAAGCATTTCTTTCGATCAATCGACACGAGCCTTTTTTTTGGGCGATTGACAAATTTTTTTTTTTTTATATAAAAACCAACACTCAGGGGATGGCCCCTACTCATGCAGTGCATTGTGCAGATTTAGGAAAACAGGTTATAGGAAGGTGGGAAGAGGGAGTAGTGTTTGTGGACATTTGACTTAAACTTACCAATATCGTAATTGACGAGAGAAACCTTCGCAGGAAGATCATTACACAAGCGAGCAGTGCGGCCAAAAAATGAATTCTCCCTGTAATGCATTGTGTGGTTCACTGGACAATCAACCACAAAAGGATGTACTCTGCGAGAAGCTCGAGTACACCGTAAAAATATGTGGTTATCGGGAACCAAGCCTTCTCTTTCTCTCTCTCTCGAGAACACCTCCCATTATAGTATCGATAGAACAATGAAACACACGCCACATTGCGACGATGCTCCAACGAATCAATAGAGTTGGATACCCTACTGTCATTAATAAGCACCTTCGTCCTCTCCTGTACGCTGCCGAGAAGCTTCAAAATAGACTTTGAAGCACCGGCCCATACAAGAGAATTGCTCTCTCGTAAGACGAAACTAATACTCTACAAGACGCTCATCCTATCCGTGCTTCTTTATGGCGCAGAAGCATGGACCCTATTAAGAACTGATGCAGCTGCCTTGAGAGTATTCGAGAGAAAGGTCCTACGTGAGATCTTCGGTCCAGTGCGAGTTGGCGATGATTTTCGCATCCGATTCAACAGTGAGCTATATGAGTTCCTCAACGACATGGACGTTGTATAGCGTATTAATATCCAGCGGCTGCGCTGGCTCGGTCATGTCGTTCGAATGGAGGAGGATGCTCCGGCGAGATGAGTATTTGATGCGGAGATCTGCGGAAGTCGGCGAAGAGGAAGACCTTGTATCCGTTGGAAGGACCAAATCGAGGAAGCCCTGTCATCGATTGGTGTGACCAATTGGCGTAGGCGCGCAAAAAGCAGAGGCGCCTGGAAGGATGTGTTGCGGCAGGCCGAAATCCGTTAATCGGGTTGTTATGGCCAATTAAGCAGTAAGCAGGTTCGCAGTTGTTAACCAAAAAACAGTTTCGAAGGTAAGAATAAAACAATATAAGGAGCCTTTGGGTATTGAGAGAAAGCGTGGAAGTGGAAGAAAAAAAGGATTTGCCGACCAAAACAAAGCAAGTAAAATAGTACGTATTTTTCTAAAACACCCTAAAATGTGTTGGAAGAAAAGTGGCTCAAAATGTTGGATGCTCTGAGACCTTGTTGGTCAGAAACAAATTTCATACATAAAAGGAATTCAAATATTATTTACTTTAATTCAAATATAAAATGAAAAAAATCCGCCACTTAGTTTTATTTCTATACCGAAAAGTGTAAGTCCAGTTTTTTTTTTGTGGGCACTCCTTATTTGAATCTTACAGTGAGCTTTAGAGTTGTGTAGCTCGCGAACGAACTAGTTCAATTGAACTATTCATACAACTGAACTAAGAGAGCCGGTCATAATAATGAACACTTTTAGTACTATAGTTCATGACTCTCTTGCTCTCGTTTCTTGTTCGTTCATTTCATTCGTATTCGTTCTTTTATTTTGTTTTTCGTTCTCATGTATGTAGTTCACGAACAAACTAATACGATCGAACTATTCAGGACTTGTGTAGTTCACGAACGAATTAGTTCAATTGAGCTATTCATACAACTGAACTAAGTGAGCCGACTAAATAATATGGTTTTTTGGCTTCATAGTTCAAGACTCTCTTGCTTTCGTTTCTTGATCGTTCATTTCACTCATATTCGTTCTTTTATTTTGTTTTGCGTTCTCATGTATGTAGTTCACGAACGAACTAGTTCGATCGAACTATATTCAAGAGTTGTGTAGTTCACGAACGAATTAGTTCAATTGAACTATTCATACAACTGAACTAAAAGAGCCGGCTAAATAATGAGTTCTTTTGGCTCCGTCGTTAATGACTCTCTCGTTTCTTATTCGTTCATTTCATTCTTAAACGTTCTTTACAACACGGAATACTGTAATTCCTTAAAATGTATATATGCATTGTTCACATCAATTTAAATATACATGCATAAGTGAACATGAGAAAGAGAGCAGAGTTGTTTAAAACTCTTGAACTATTGAACTAAAAGAACGACCTAGTTCATTACAGAGAACTGAACTAGAAAGAGCGAACACTGAAAAGAGCTAAAGAACCCAACTCTAGTGAGCCTCATTATTAATACCTCGGTACACAATATTTGTTGATTTGTTAATGTTGATTGAAAGAACATTTATTTGATGAAATCAATTTTAAAATTGCAAATCATTTATTTAATCTTCATAAATTATATTGAAATTGCAAAGCCATGTTGCCTTAAGCCTATAGATTGTATGTAAATTTTCTCATATGCAGTATGAGTGTTTACACTTTTATAAAAAGAGTTAAAATTAATGATCAAATAGTGTAAGCCAGTTTCAAGCTTTTGAAATTTGCAAAGTCACAAAACATTTAAATGTTCTTAACAAGTACGTAACGTTTAAGTAGCAAGCGTTACAAAATTAAACTCATAAATTAAACATCAAAGTAGACAATGTGTTAAAAATTGCAATTTTATTTAAATTTATTTCAGTTTTGGCGTTGCTTTTACTTTTACTTTCAGTTGAGAATTTTTTTTTTGCACAATAAAATTGCAGTAAAATATTGCCAAACATAAATAAGTAACCGTGAAATTGGCACAATCATGTATTAACAGTACGTACGTACGTACATGATACGTATAAAATTCTATCCCTTCTGGCATTGCCAATGCCAATTTGATAAATTTCAAGTCATTTTTAACACTCGTGATTTTTAAGTTTTTCTTTTCTTTTAAAGGAAAATATTATTATTGTTGTTGCTGTTGCCATAAAAAAGGCAATAATAACGATTACTTGGTAATACTAACCGTGAATAACAAGGTTGCCATCATCAACATTATCGTCATCATTTTAAAATTTTTTTTATGTGTCATGTATGAATGAATAAAAAATAAAAAATAAGAATGGAAATGGAATAGAACTTTTTTTGGTGACAGTTGTTTTTTATTGATGTTCTCTCGAAGCCACCATGACAAGTTCTAAACAACAACAACAATAATTTTGTTTCTTAATAGCAAAACATTTTGCAAAATTTCAAAAATTAAACCGGCAATAGCAACAATTTTTTTACACCATTTACTTTAAATTTGAAAAAAGAACGTGTCTCTTTCATTAAATAGAACAATTTGGAATTTTTTCTCTTACGAAATGAAATGAAGCATCCCTTATACTCATAGCAGGCAAACTAATTGTGTCCCTAATCTATAGTTTTCCAAGCATTAAAGAAATTTATTGCTTCTCTGCCTTTGGAAATTCATCATTTCGTAATTAGTGGATATAATTTTCCTTATACAACACATAGCTTATGTCCAAATCTAAAATTATTGTGATTTCTTAGGGTGCAGGGGGGGAGTCATTTTATATAGAGCAACAGGGATGGTCTAACATTGTAACATGCGGGCCGTAATTAACGGCAATGATTCCAACTTAGTCGCCAGGGTCTACTAGATAGTAAACGTAAGGCCATGGTTCAAATTCCAACAAAATAAAATTCGAAAATATTAAAGAGCTCTCCATTTCGTGGTTTCAAAAGTATGGAACTGGAATTTGACATCTGTCAAACTAATGGTGTTTTCTTTTCTACTAAAAAATGTGCATTTTATTAACACAAAATGCAATTTTGCGTTTGTTTCTTAAAAATGTTTCGCCCTCTAAAAGGGTGGAATGTTATATTCTAAACAATTTGCCCTTGCCAATGGTGGAGGGCATTGCATTTTATGCCCTATATAAATCGAGAGTGCTGATAATGCCCTGTAAAGCAGATGACTTTTGTTTATTTATAGGGCTACCAGATGATATTTAAAAAAAGTTGCTTGGTATTGTTATCCAATTTGAAGAAGAATTACTGAATTTATTACATACACAGTCAGCAGCCGCAGTGGCAAACACAGGTCTTACCCTTTTTTAATATTTGTGTTATGCTCTTCTCAAATAAAAAATGACATTGGAACATGCATTTTTTTTTTATTGCACCTTGTAAGAGGGTGACATTTCCTTTTGTAGAAAAGAAAACACCATAAGTTGTAAAACCAATTTTTTTCTTTTCATTTAAAAGTCTAACATTGATGAAAATGGATCGCTTAACTATCACAACACAACGCATAAAAATTATCGAAACCTACTACAAAAATGATGATTCTGCCACAGCCACGTATCGTGCTTTAAGAGAAGATTATCGTTTAAATAATCGTCCAACTACGCAAGCAATTGGCAAAATTGTGAAGAAATTTCAAGAGACTGGAGTGGTTACAAATATTGAAAAGCCTGTGCATCATTGTTTCGTTCGTTCCGCTGAAAATATCGCTATTGTAAGTGAAAGTGTATTGCCGAAGACCCGAATGGGTCGATTCCTCGTCGTTCTCAGGAATTAGGACTGTCTTACGGCACATTATGGCGTATTTTGGATTTAGATCTACACCTATATCCATATAAAGTCCAGCTCACGCAACAACTAAAGCCAGCTGACCATTCACAATGTCGTAGATACGTGGAATTGGTGCTTGAACAACAGGCGGTCGATGGCAATTTTTCGAACAAAATTTTCTTCAGCAATGAAGCACATTTCACACTCGGTGATTATGTTAATAAATAAAATCGTCGTATTTGTGGTTCTGAAAATCCTCAAGTAATTGAAAAGAGGCCAGAAAAAATCACTGTTTGGTGCACTCTTTGGTCCGAAGGTGTGATTGGACCTTACGACTGTCACCAACAATTCGGAGCGTTATGGTCATATGATAACTGACTTTTTTTCCCTGCTATTGAAGAATACGACTTGGAGAATATGTGGTTTCAACAAGACGGTGCCACTTGGCACACAACTCGAGCGAATAAGGCTTTATTGCAAGACACATTTCCTGGATACGAAATTTCTCGTCGTAGCGATATCAACTGGCTACCAAGATCATGCGATTTGACACCGTTAGACTTTTTTTGTGGGGCTATGCGAAAGATCGTATTTATGCAGATAAACCTTGATCTCCTGAGCACTTAAAAACCAACATTCGTCAAGTTATGGCTGAAATATCGCAAATATGTATCAAAAAGTTTTCGAAAATTACCACAAAAGAATCAATGCTTGGAGCACTTCACGTGGGGGTCATTTAAATGATGTAGTGTTTCGTACATAACGTCAACGATCAAACTTTACAATAAAAAAGATATATCATGGAAAAAAATATTTTATATGAGTATAAGAGAAATTAGGTCGTAATGCTCATGATGCCAACTTAGCCCTTTTCGGGCTAGATTTAGCCCTTTTTGAAGTACCTTTAACGCGAAAAAAAATTTTTAGCCCTAAACTAAAAAACGCGCAATTTCAGCGCTTTTCAGTATTTTTGTTTAGCCCTTTTAGCCCGTTTTTCCTTTAACTCTGTAGGGCAATATTATCTTATGTTTCTCTGGCAATGTCGAATTGTAAGCCAATGTGGCAGAATTTTTTTCTTCTATTTCTTGATCTCTTCTTTGACATTTACATAGAATTGCCAAAAGTACCGGGAAACACAAGCTTTGCTGAAAGTTTAAAATTGTGTTTACATAATAATTAGGTGGAAAAGAAATGTCAGGCAGCGCTATCGGTATATACTGCAATTCATTTATCATTTGCTTCCATAGAACACTTGAAAGAGACAAGTCTCAATACCATATATAAAGTGATTTATGAATGAAGAAGAGGATGACTAAGAAGTCCAAATTGTATGTAACAATGACCAACTTTGAAAGACTGTAATGTAAATTCTATTTGAAACTAATCTAGTATCTTAATTCTATTGAATTTAAAATGATCTCAAGAGCAATAATATCTATTAATAAATTGTTTTGTTTAAAAATTATGGTGGTTTTATCTGAAAAGACTTTTTAATTTTAGCCCCCTTTATGCGCTTTTTCGAAAAAAATTAAATTGTATTGTACTAAAAACGTAATTTTTTCAATTTAGCCCTTTTTAGCCCGTTTTTCATTTTTTTTCACGCGTTTGGTGTCCGAAGAGTTGACATCACTGGTAATGCTGACTCAAGGGTTGTAATGGCAAAGTCACGGGTTATTGTTACCACTTAATGAACCTGCAGCAATAATTAATTAAAAAAAACTAATTTAGAGTAAAACCACTCCATTTTTGGAGGGCATAATTTATGTCAAAGTAAAGCCAACCTCCATGTAGTAAGAGTAGGCTGGTAGTTAGCAACCTGGTTGGTCTCTAGTTTAGAGATGTAGGAAGATGTAACAGCTCTGAGGCATTGTAAACCTATATAAACTTGGTTTCCCTAGCCTTCTTTCTGTGGAAGTTAAAGGAACGCCTTAAATACTTACCTACCTTCAAGCTTCAATACAATACAGCCTACCCATTCAAGATGTAATCGCATTAAAGCCACTACGTTACATACACAAATACAAACATAATTGATCATTACAAGATTTCAGTTAAGGTTACGACCTAGCTTCTCACACCACTTATGTTGTGAGTATCAGATCTACAGTTTAAACTCGATTCCGATTATTGAGTTTTTGACAGAAATGCTTTAAAAAAAAACTACTGAAAATGTTCTTAAATTCTTTTTTTAATTTGAAAGTACAATCCTTCCGATTAATAATGGAAAATAATTTCATTCAAACGGCTGGCCAAGCAGTAGCCTACACGATCGGTCCAATTTTTAAGCACATTATCGATTGTGTTATCCTTTAAAGCGTCAATTATCTCTGGCTTGTCGGCGTAACAGTTATTTTTGACGGCACCCCACAACTAATAGTCCAACGGTGTCAAATCGCAGCTCCGAGATGGCCAAACGGCATCAGTTCTGCGGCTGATAATGCAATCTTTAAAAACAGGGCGCAAAACATCGAGTGTAGCTTTGGTTGTGTGGCACTTAGCGCCGTCCTGTTGAAACCAAATGTTGCCAATATCCTCATCTTCAATTTTTGTGAACAAAAATTTGTTCAATTCATTCGTATCGGCCATTCCTTGCTCATTTTCGAAGAAAAATGGCCCAATTATGTCTCTGGACCAAAAGTGACTTTTTTTGGGTGCGTCGGCTTTTCAATGTATGCGTGCGGGTTTTCTGTGCCCCCAATGCGACAATTTTGCTTGTTTACATACCCGCCAAGATCAAAATGAGCTTCATCTGAAAAGATGATTTTTTTTTGTCAAAATCGGCATCTTCTGTAGGTCGATCGTAGACCCACGTAGGGAAGCGAAAACGCGTATACAAAACCATATTCGTTCAGCGGAAGGATAAGATTAATTATCTGTGAAATCAGATATGAGCTAAGCGTTATAATTCACGAAATAAGCACTAGTTGAAAAGATGGTGGACCCATTATACTGCACTGACAAACTTCAGAATGCTGCTCAGTGCCAACAATACCAATTGGGCAGGGGCTTAGTATCTTTTATGTCCTTTTGGAATACCCTAATGCCTTACAAATTTCAAGAATATATTCCACAGGTTCATTCTCTTTGTGAAAGAATTGAAAATTTTTTAATTTTAAATAAAATCACTGCTCCTCAAAGGTACTTTGGCTTGGCCAAGTGTGGTTTATATAAACCACATATTAACCATATTACATGGAGTATTGGCCACAAGTGTGAATTATGGGTTTTTGTGTGGAAATCTTACAAATATCTCCACACATACTAAACAAATTTTCCCCGCAAAACTCATATATGTTGGCCACAAATAGCAGCATAAAATTAAATTAAACTGTCCTTTCTCCGTTACAGCTCAGCTGTAAATTCCATGTGAGTTTTGAACCTTTAAAAAGCCATAAATTTCTATTACGACACAAATCAGCAAGCGTGTGTAGTGAGTGAGTGAGTGTGTGTGTGAGTGAGTTGGGTTGGATTGTGTTGTGTTGTAAGGATATGTATGGCTTGACAATCAACACCCTAAAAAGCAAACAAACTAAAGCAAACAGTATGTTGCTGGCTGTTCCATACATAATGTTGTGCCACATCCAACTTACAAGGCAGCTAGACCCCATTCAAATCCAATTAAACTGTTAAAGAAATTTTGTTTTCTCTCTCTCTCTCTCTCTCTCAATCGAGTCCGGTGGTATTTTGGAAATCCTTTAAAATTTTGTTACAATTTAATGCCACACGAAAATAATTTCATTATTTTTCCATTCATTCTTCAGTGTTTTGTGTGTGTGCGGTAATTAATGCAGATACAATGCAAACAAATTCAATTGTTTTGTATAATTTTTGTCACAACAAAAAAAACTAATTCGAATAGTATTGTTGAAGTAAATACACTAATACCCCGGTTTGCGTTGCTAACGTCGAAACGACGTAAAACGAAGTACGATTTTCCATACATTTTTATTGATTTTCATTTAATTGGTTCCGAGATTCATAATTTTAGCTGAAAAAATAGATTTTTCCAATAAAAAATATTTAATTTACTAACGACCGACAACTTGAAACCATCAGACAACATGTATGTATATCCATATCGAAGAATTTTAGAAGCCAAACAAAAGTGCTACCCAAGTGATGGTATAAAGGTATCCGATGTATCAGCAGAAGTTCCTTTACAAGATTTAGTTGATCATACTACAGGAAGAATTGTAAATCTAAAGAAAGAATTCATACTGCAATCGAATTGGACCGAACTGACATTGATTTATAAATGGGGATGTGACGGTAGCAGCAACCACTCAACCTATAAGCAACATTTCAGCTCAAGCGATTCTAGTAAAACAGATCAATATTTATTTGCCATTTGCTTAGTATTTTTGCAGCTGAAACACGGTAACGAAATTAAATGGTAAAATCCATGTCCATCTTCCACGCGATTTGGCAGGCCGATTAAACTGTTTTTCGAAAAAGAAATGAGATCTTTAATAAAAAGTGAACCTGAATACATAAAAAGTCAAATTGATTCAATAATTTCGACAGCTATTAACTATGAACACAATGCAGTTATAGTAAAACAAAACCAGCTCTTGGATCTCGAAATGAAGATATATTATGTGACGAAGAGATGTCATTAATTCTGGACCCTTTAATACAGAATAATTTGAATAAAAGTATTTTTTATGTTCAATAATATAATAATGTGAAACAATGTTTTAATTTTTTAAAGTTGTTTTTGTAATAAATTTTTCTAAAAAAGTGAAATAAAAACACTTAACTGTCTTTTACAATGAGTGGGGAGCACTCCATAGTACCCTAGAAGGGTCCTTTTGCGGAAATTTTGGACTAAAATGAGTTGAGGGCCCCATAAATGTAGAAATCTGTTAAATTTTAAAAAATTCAAAAAACTATATATTATATGCTTCTATGAGAAATGCCTCGCCCACTCCACCTATAACGCCCATTTTTGGCACAAATAAACCTTTCGATAAAAAATACAAAATTCCATGCTTCTAGCTACTTCCAAAGACAAATTATGACTTTTTTCCAGCTAGATTGTCTTCTGGCAACACTGTATGTCGACGAAGATGTTCGATTGCCGAGAGCAAAAAAAGCAAATGCATGTTGTGACTCTATGAAGAGTACAAAATTTTTGTTGCACTCTTCACACTCACACTCTTTTATAATGTTGTACAATGGTTTACGAGTGCAGCTGTTTTTTTTTGTACTCTATATTTGCTTCACACTTACTTATATTTGCAGCTACAATCAATATTCGGTCTTGAGAAAAATCCTAAAGTGTGCAATTTTTTATGTCTTCTGCACACCTCTAGTATTTACATTGGACTAAAACGGGAAATCCCCTTTTTCTGTTTTACCTTTGTACAAACATTTTCATATTAACGACGCAAACTGAAACAAAAACGACGCAACTTTGAAGTCACAGAAATTTTAAAAAGGCACAACTTCGAACAACTTTGAGGTCGTCGTGGTCTAGTAGGTAGTGTGCTGGCTTATTAGACGTAAAGTCATGGTTCGAGTCCCCGGCTAGACATCAAAATAAAATACACAAAGTATTTCTTCGGCGACTTCTTCTCAGCAGATTTCTGGCAAAAATTCTGAAAGTAAAAAAAATTCCATGAAAAGTTTCTCATTAACGAAAATTAGAAACGAAAAAATTCTTCATTTTATTTGGCTTAACTTACCTAGTTGAAGTCGCTGTAGTCTAGTAGGCAGTATGTTGGCTTATTAGACTGAAGGCCCGGGTTCGTATCGCCGGTCAGGCATCAAAATTGCCATGAAAAGTTTCTCAAAAAATCTGTCGTTCGGAGACGACTTTAAACTGTAGGTCCCGTCACTCATGTATAAAAATTATCGCACACAACACGAGCGGTGTTAGAAGCTAGGACGTTGTACAATGGGTCAATTCGACCTCCGGGTACTGTACTTGTCATAGTTGACAAGCACACGTCCTCTAACCTAACCTAAACTAACATAAGTAGTGTGAGAAATTAGATTAATAATCCTGACTGAGGGGTTGTAATGACCAATTATGTATGTACATATGTATGTATGACAACTTCGAATTTGCACTATATTTAAAGGGGAAATCCCCTTTTTTTGTTTTAGCTTTGTACAAACATTTTCGTATTTATAACGAAAATCGAAGCACTAACGACGCAACTTTGAAACATGCAATGTAAAAGGAAACAAAAACGACGCAGCTTCGAAATCACAGAAATTTTTAAAAGATGCAACTTCGTAGCAGACTCTGAACGAGGTGGCGCAAACCTGGGTATTAGTGTAATTCAATTCAATTGAATTCAATTTAATAAATTTATTTCATCTTTCAATTACTAATTAAACAAAAAAACTCTTGTCTTTTACTTCACATCTACACCCTCTATGTTGATGGCTGTTAGTGGGTATTGCCAGTGGGAGACAGAGGAGGATTTATTTTAAATAATTATTCTGCTGCTACAAATATATTTTATTTGATTCCATATCAGATTGTTGTATCCACATAGAGATAGACATTTACTTGCTGTCTCGCATTATGCGGTGGCATGAGTATTTAAATATAATTTGCATTCACAATTAATTTTATTTGAAAATAGAATTTTTGTGTAACCAATTTGGATTTGTTATGCCACAAGTTTCTTTAAATAAAATCCTGCCCACAATTGAAAACCCATTAAAAATTCAAAGAGTGTTTCGATAACAATTAAATCAACTCTTCAACTCTTTCGCTTCGCCTTCCATTTCTTCCTTTTCTCTCTCTCTGCTAATTTTATTTGATTTGCAATGATTTTGTTGAAAAGGGAAAATTAGATAGATTAAGACAAACAGGAATGATTATAAAAGACAAACAAACCAAGTAGCTTAAGATTAATTGTAATAATTAAGGTGACTTCTATTAAAACAAAATTAACAGAAAAAATTTTCAAGTTCTTCCAACAAAGCATGGAATTAGTCTGAAGCAGTAAATTCTAGAGTGACAGTGTTACCCTATTAATGGCTGAAGGTAAACTAACAGGTTCATTGCCTAAAAATGATGCCGTTTTGAAAAATTGGGAGGATTCGCCACTTTTGGTATAGCATAGAGTAAATTTTCTCAATGAATCCCTAGTGAAAGTACTGTCACTACGATTGTGTTGATGTTATTATCCTCTCGACGATGATATTATCCTTCTGAATGGAAATTAAAGAGGAGGTGGGAGGTTTTACTTTAAGGAACCAAAAGGAAAAAAGACGAATGCCTACTGTAAACCAATTTCACCGCGTTGCTTAGGTTCTGGTTGCCAAATTGGGAACACGGACATTTCCGATTACTTATTGGTCGGCTTGCAATTTGAAATTTCTTTTTTATCCATCACTAGAAAACCAATCTCTCATATAAGGGAAGTATGATCTTAAAGTCAGTCTATCAAGCCATTTTATTACTAAGGCAAACCGACCTGTATTCAGTTTTATCGATGTAGATCTGTGAACTGAAAAATTCAGGTCTTAGACGTAATGTTGAATGACGCTTTTGTAGACAGTCTAGGAGTGATTATAGCATTTCGTGAAATATGCTAGATAGACATGTGTTAGGGTGGTTTAAATAACAAGATCTGGTTTACAAAGTCACTAAATGGCCCGATATTTACTCTATTGGTTATTAAAACCCTTTAGTAAGGATTAGAACCTAGTTTCTCACTTCACCTATGTTATATGTCTTGATTTTGTCCATGATTGACGGGGGGGTCAATTTTGAGAAACACACACAGGATTACTCACACCACTTATGTTGTGTGCGTTAAAGTCGACTCCGTTCAATAGATTTTCATGGCAATGTTTTATTTACTGTCAGAGTTTTTTTTCCAGAAATCTGCTGAAAAGGAAGTCGCCGAAGAAATACTTTCGTTTTGATGTCTGACCTGGGACTTGAACTCAGGCCTTACGTCTAATAAGCCAACACACTACCTACTAGACTACGGCGACGTCAGTTTTGGGAAACTCCTCTTGGAAATAACATTTTCTTGCCTAATTTTAGCTAAAAGACGCCTAAGAAATATTTTTTATATTTTATATAACTGGGGTTTAAACAAGGCCTTACGTCTAATAATTTAACACATTACCTACTGGTCTGCATCCTGATATTTTGCTAAAAGTAAATTCATTCTGGATATCACAGAGACACAAACTGAAATTCGGATTCCCTTGGATATTCTTGAATTTGACAGATATGTAGGTCTTGGATAATTGAAGTGACCGTCAATAGCTATCAGTAGCGTCAAATAGTGTCATGAGACACAGTTTTGAGTATTTACCGCATTACTTATACCTCAATAAGTTTACTGTAGCAAAAATCCAAAATGGATCGATGTACCAACGAATATAACCCTGGAATACGATACCCCAGAGTTGTCGTGTATAATCGACTCGTCAAAGAACCTAAGATGGTGGTTTTTAAGCGATGGCATAGGAAAACACTTACAAATGATTCGAGTGATTCAAATCATTCATCACAATTTACAATCTTAGTTATTGTTGCGTTTATGTACATACAACAAAAGAAAAAAAGACAGATCGGCGGGAAGAGCAAACACACAACTTTTTAGGGAGTATTTTAGTGTTTATCCGCGAATCATACTTTTTTTTGAGATTCGTGCATATGTTGTGCTATGGAGAGTCGAAATTAACAACATCGTATGTGTTGTTGCGGTATGAATTAGAGATCAGCAATGAAGCATTTTTCCGCTACTCATAATTTGAGTATGCACTCATGCAATTTTGAGTATGCACGAAACAACAGAATTGTAATTCAACTACTCTGATTCATTTGTCTTCGCTACAACATTGATTTATAAGTATAAGAAGCATGAGTATGAGTACAACGTTGACATTAAACTCACAACATTCCAAAATATGTTTGATTCCTATGCTTACTCATTCTGATTCATAAATTTAGAAAAATACTTATAATACTTATAAGTGATTCGAGTGGCTCGAATCATTCATTAAAATTTACAGACTTTGTTGTTGTTGGTGCATATACAAACAAAGAAGAAAGGAAAGCCAAAGACAACAAGCAAAGCATATACACAATTTTCTTGTGAGTATTGCATTGCCCGTACGCGAATCATACTTATTTTGTGCTTCGTGTTAATGTTAAGTAGTGATGAGTTGAAGTCAATAACATCATGCGTATTGTTAAATATAAATACGACGAGTACTTCCAAATATTGAGCTGAAATTATAAGTATGACTTAGGTGCGAGTCATCGTTTTGAATACTTATTGCTGATCTCTGGTATGAATATGATGAATTTGAGAAACTTTTCTTTCATGACGTGTTTTTTTTACTCTCAGAGTTTTTGCCAGAAATTTGCTGAGAGGAAACCGCCAAAGAAATACTTTTTGTAGTTTATTTTGATGTCTGGCCTTAGGCTCAAACCCTGGCTATACGTCTAATAAGCAAACACACTACCTAGTAGACTACGGCGACTTTTAATGTATGCGTATAAATATCACAGATTATGAGTGTGATTCGATTCTACTTATCTTTTTCTTTTCTTTATAAAACCCGCACTCAGGGGATGACCCCTACTCAAGCAGTGCTTTGTGCAGGTTTTAAGAAAGGTGGAAAGAGGGAAGATACGAACGGTAAGGACTATAAAATGGCCAGTGCTATACCTTCACCATTAGACAGTCTACAGCAATCGTCCCCAAGAAGCCCGCAGTTTCTCACACCATTTATGTTGTATGTGTTAATTTTATACAGAAGTGGCGTGACATACAGTTTAAAGTCGACTCCGAGCGACAGATTTTTGAGAAACAATAAGAGAAACAGAAGAAATCGCCGAAAAATTTTTTTTTGTATTTTTTTTTATTTTTGATGTCTGATCTGGGACTCGAACCCTGGCTTTACGTCTAATAAGCCAGCACACTACCTACTCGACCACGGCGAACCCCCAAATACTTGGAATACTTATCGCTGATCTCCGGTATGTACACCCACCAATTTGAGTATATCTTCTCTAGTGTAACGAAAGCTGCTGACATTTTTTCGATCCTGAGAGGTTTCGAGATGTAAGTCTATTATGAATGAATTAAAGGCATTGGTTTTCATATCTTGACAATAAATTGAATATTTTTAGTAAGTTTGCATGGTAAAATTATGTTTTTTTTAATGTTAAATTAAATAACAACCCTCGTATATAATCTTTTATATGGATTTTTAATGCTGGCCATAATTTGTGTGAATAACATTAAAATTAACGCAAATAATTACTACTTAAACGGTGTATAATTATCAAATAAAAAAAAAAGACTTGTGTTTGGCTGGCTATTAAACTCGTTTTTAACTCGTTTATGTGGTTTTTATTACGCGTACAGAAAACTTTTTGGTGGAATTCCAATTTCATAAAAGAATTTTCATAATTTTCCAACAGAATACGAGCTTTACGAGATTAACCATACACGTAAACGGGAAAAGGAGGAGACGAAAAATAAGTTGAAGTTTATAAAGTCAAACAGGCAGGCAGGCAAGCAAGTCTTTTGCATTTCCATTTAAACGAGTACCCGACAATTACGGGTATTTGCCAGCAATCAACATTCTTTTGTAAAGAAAAAAAAAAATACTTTGAAGATATGATGTTGATGATAATAATGTCGGATTAAAATGATTTACAATAGGTTGGAATGCCATTATAATCATTAATTTAATACCAACAAAAGAAGCAGTTGGTTGGAGAAAGTTCATCTGCCATACACTTGACTCATTGCCCAAAAAACATGAAGGGAAGCGGATGGCATGAGAAGAGCATTGTATCGCGTGCCAATGTTTAAATGGAATTTGCCATCGTCAAATACAATGCCAACAAGACTTGATATTTTTTTCTTTTATTTCTTGTATGAGTATTATTACGAGTATTAAGTCGCAGACAGACTTTATTAATACAAGAAGACAAAGCAGCTGCTAGAGAAGAAGGAGGAAGTAAAGAGAGAGGGAGAGAGAGAGTTTATTAAAATGAATATGATATATTGACTTTAAATGACAGTCAAGTTTTTGTTGTTTATCAAGTCTTATCAAATGAAGTAAAAATTAATTCCAATGCCAAGTAATTGCTGATAAAAACGTTGCATACGTTCACTATACTGTCATGATATTTTGGTTTTCTGTACACACTTTTATTAATAGGGATTGACAAATGGCAAATGCTTTGGCAAACGTATTAGCAAGGTATTCATGTCAAATGTCAAAATTTCCTGTCAACAGCTTTTCCTCTAAAGTTTGTGCCGAAGAAATATATTTTCATATTTCGTATTCTTGGAGATGTCTGGCCTGGCGTTTGAACCGTGACTTCACGTCTAATAAGCCAACACGCTACTCACTAGACTACGGCGACTACGGAACAGCTCCTGTCAAAATTATATTCACCGGATTGCAGAATCATTTATTTTGTATCTGTTCTCATTCCTTTAAGGAACATAAGACCGACATAAAGCGCCGAGGACATCTACTTTTTTTTGTTAACTTAATTTTCATTTCATCCACTAAGTTTTGCCAGTTAAGCAGGTGTTTGGTCTGTTATAGCAGGTACTATGATAATGGAGTTGTTATTTTTGTTTGGAGCGCTCTGGTAGTCTAGTGGGTAGTGTGCTAGACTATTAGCGTGAGGGTCGTGGGTTCGATTCCCACCAGAGGCTCTGGTCTGTGACACTACACCGGGCATATGGTCGAAGTTACTCAGCTCGTATATGATTATTATATAATTTGTAATTGTATTGTAATTCTTAAATAAATAAATAAAATAAATATTTTTGTTTGAATAGAAAAAATACCCTACGTGAAGTGGTATTGGGTTATTGTACAGCGTGCAGTAGGGATAATCTCATTACCTACATGTTTCTGATAAATTATTGTTTCTACGGACAAAACATAAACCTTTGCCAACCGATTTTCACAAGCTTGGGTGCCCCCCAATAATCTAATTAGCCTAGTGTGTTCAACTTCAAGTGCCGAGTTTGTGGCTCCATTTCCACCAGAGACTCTTTGCGTTTGTATTTGTGAGATTATTTGTCCGATTATTTGTCTGACATTCCCTGTGATTACTGACTTACTTAATTGGCCATAACAACCCGATTAACGGATTTCGGCCTGACGCAACACATCCTTCCAGGCGCCTCTGCTTCTTGCGTGCCTACGCCAATTGGTCACACCAATCGATGACAGGGCTTCCTCGATTTGGTCTTTACAACGGATACAAGGTCGTCCTCTTCGCCGACTTCCGCAGATTCCCGCATCAAATACTCTTGCGTTTGTATTTGTCTGACATTCCCTGTGATTATTCACAATAAAAATGGAAAGTATGAATTATTACTAAAGAATAAAAAAATAAAAAACGGTCCCATACTCCCCCTATAAACTTTTTTTCCTGTATTCCAACACAATGCACCGCACGAATAAGAGTCATCACCTGAGTGTTGGCCTCAAAAAACGTTATTTTCCGGAAAATATTGTTCTAATTACATTATTTGTGCCATTGACAGCAACGAGATGGATTCAGACTAATGCAGGATGTGATGCATATCCTGTCTTTCAGCGTCTGATTCGACTCAATATCTATGGGAGTGTCTTGCCGTTGTCTTGATGCAACTGTCTTGTCTTTATTATTAACCTAAGACTATCATTTGTACCTACGTACATAACTTAAGTAATTGGTCACTAAAACTCTTTAGTCATGAGTACGACTTTGTCTCTCACAGCACTTATGTCATATGCCTTAATTTTTATACATGAGTGGTGATATTTACAGTTTAAAGTCCACTCTAAACAACACATTTTTGAGAAACTTTTCACGGAGATTTTTCCCGAAAAGCTGCTGAAAGGAAGTCGCGGAATAAATATTTCTACATATTTTTGTTTAGTTGGAGATGTCTGTCATCGGGCCTGAACCGGGGCCTCACATCCAATAAGCTAACACACTGCGAACTAGACCATAGCGACTACACGTTATTACTAAGAATAGAAAAAAGAAAGTAAGAATTACTAAAAAGCAATTCTGCACAAGAAATTACACCGGTTTCTCTCACATTTTTTCCCCATACACTATATGTCCTATATTCCAACACTCAGTAGTGCATTAATAAAGGTTATCTCCTAAGTGTTGGTCTCAAAAAAATGCTTCTTTTCAGAGTAACATTCTTTCTAATTACATTATTCGCTATTGTCAGCAAAGAGCTGAATTGGAATTAGTGCATCACAACATGTCTTTTGGAGATTGAATCGAGTCAATATCTATGGCAGTGTCTTGCCTTTATTTTTTTTTCTTTAATTAGCTAGGATGACCTTTTGTAGGCAATTAATGCCTTCAAACTGTCAGTATAGGACTTAATAAAGGTCATGGAAGATAATTCCCTGTCAGGCAATTTAAAATAAAATCTTCTTAATTATGTATCAGTTAGAGGTCGCCGTGGTCTAGTAGATAGTGTGTTGGCTTATTAGACGAAAGACCCGAGTTCGAATCCCAGGTCAGACATCAAAACGAAAATTTGAAAATAATTTTTCTGTGACTTCCTCTCAGCAGATTTCTGGCAAAAACTCTGAGAGTAAAAAATTGCCATGGAATGCTTCTCAAAAAATGTGTCGTTCGGGGTCGACTTTAAACTGTAGGTCCCGCCGCTCATGTATAAAATTAAAGCACACAACATAAGTGGTGTGAGAAGCTAGGACGTAGTACAATGGGTCAATTCTCGACCACCGAGTACTGTAGTTGTCAGAATTGACAAGTACACGTCTTCTAACCTAACCTAACCTAACCAATCTATGTATCAGTATCATCAAATGATTTCATTCCTTTAAGAAACTGCATTAAATATTGCAAAAATCTTAAACGAACAACGCCTTACAATGGTGACAACTGTAATTAGTAGTAGAGTTTATAAGGCGGATATTATTACTCCCACAGGTGTTGACTGACGGCTTGACTGGCGTTTGCCCCTTTTTTCAACAACAAACAATTCGGAATGTTTTTTCTTTAAAAGGTTTACGTTTTTTTACGATTTTGTTTCCATTTTAAATGGACGTGAAAATATGTTTGTTTTGTTGTACAAATATTTTCGAAAATAAAATAAAAATTGTTTCAATAACAATAAATTTTCCATTTTTTCGTTTCTTTTCTGTTCCTACGTTTTTTTGGTAGCCATTTTCAGAACACAATCCTTTTGAAATCCAATTGAAGAATAAAAGAAATGTGCGCAACTAATTTTCATTCACTTTTTATGCAAATTTCCACCAAAAAAAAAAATCGTTTCTTTCCTTTTCCTATTTTTTTTAACGTAATTTTAACACATTTTCCTTAATAATCTGAAAGCGGGCCAGAAAATATAAAAACAGGTGCTGCAGTG